>JBBPLJ010000064.1:38678-57193 GCA_038089715.1 Veloporphyrellus conicus
AAGCATTTGCAAAGAATCAGACCAAGTAGAGAATTAAGACACTGAAATAATAAAAAAGGGGAGTATATAAGCAATAAAATGCTTGAATTCACTCAATCCTGTGATATTTAGCATCTATAGCAGAATAGAATTGCAAAATAGGCTAATTAAGTGCTTTTTGAGTGTATTACTACTATATTGCAAAAATCAGGCCTAGCTATGGTCTTCTAGGGCAAGGCTCTTGCAGCTCTTGTCTATATCTGGAATAGATATTATACTGCAGCTCTGAACAATGTCATACCTTATGAGCTCTGAAATGGCTACAAACCCAATGTGTCTTATCTTAGAATCTGGGGTTGTACTACCTATATGTATATTTAAAAGAATAAGAGCACTATACTTCCATCTCATTATTAGAAGTGTATATTCATTGAATATCCTAATGGCTACAAGAGGTAGAAGTGCTATGACTCCACTATCAAGTATATCCTTATCTCTAAGTATGCTAATTTTGATAAATGGAGTTCTAATAGCCTTCCTATAATCCCACCCACTCCTATTGAGCTTCTTATACTTCAAAATATTACCTTACTTTTTAAACCTCCCATAGATACTCTGGAAGTTCCCAAAATCACCCTATATATTCCTTCTAATCTGCCTGATTATATTGAGGAAGATGAGGCACTTCCAAATTTAAAGCTACTGCCTTCTTAGGGGAGGCATATACATAGCTATTCTAAGTAGTTAGAGTCCAATGGAAGAAACTATCTAAGAATAGCTGGAATAGAGTGAATACAAAGTATTACCTGAAGTCTAGTGGAAGAAACTAAAGAGTTCTAATACTGGACTCCTAGATTCTATAGGATGCAATTCAATCCTAGATTTTATAGGATGCAATTCAATAGTAATATATAAATACCCAATATTGCCATAGTATAGCTAAAGCATAACTTAAGCATAATTTACAAGTGTGTAATCATCTTATTCTAATACTTCCCCTCAATTAGGCAACTTTTCCAATACCTGCTAGCTTCCTCTGCATGCACCCAGTCCCATATATATGCAGAACTTCTCTACTTTGGATTGAGATAATATCTTGATGAGTACATCTGCAATCATCTCACTAGTATGTATATAATTAGGGGAAATAGTATCTTAATCCACTATATCAAACAGCCAGAACCAAAACAATAGAGTTGCTTTATGCACTCATAATATTTAGGATATTTGGCTATATAGATGAAAGATTAATTATTCATAAAGAGAATAAAGGAAGTTATAATAGTTCTTCGAAGCCTAGTTCCTATAGCATCTTGCATATTCAGACAATCTCCTTACTAGCCTCACAAGCTGTTGGATTCTAGGCCAATGTATCTCAGATAGTGACAAGGGCAGGTAGTTTAGTGATTGAGATGATTCTAGTACTATTAGGTAGTCCCAGGTATAAATCAAGTCCTAGTCTGGCTAGCTTTTCCCTCTAAGTTTTACTACTCTTTAATTATTCTTTATATACTGGAAAAGATGTTTAACCACATTCCAGAGAGCTATATCTGAATCTAAAGTGAAAGAGGTGAGCTGGCCAATAATAGTATAACCAATATCTAGGTAAGTGGTGTAGGAAAGATACTGCAAAGAGTGGAATGTCCCTTCAGAGTCAATAAAATGGATTAAAGTGCATTCTTCTGTATTTCTGAGATTCTGATCATGTAAGAGACATAAACCAAATATCATGGGAGTGAAAACAGGATTATAGTTCAACAAACCATAGTAGAAGAATATTTCTATATAATACTAAGACTGGGAAATGGTTAAGGATGGTTTACAGTAATTCCTGGTAATTTGGATATCTAATAGATTAGTTGTGGATGCCAAGTCATAAAGTTGAAAGTGGGTGCCCAGATTTGCAATAGCCTGCTTAATAGCTAGCAAAGAAGTTAATACAAAAATTATATTATTTACAAAAATAGGTAGAATGATGTGAACTTCATCTTAGATAAATATATAGATAGCTACATCTAAATATATCTGTTTGAAGCTCATAAATTCCAAAGTGGTATGCATTTTGCAAATCTAGTGATTTCCACTCTATTCATATTAGAACAAGATTAATTGCTTACTTATGAGTTATGGATAAGTCACCCTTTAGTTACACAATGGCAATGTTTTGTATATAAATATCACTGTTTGGATTGCATCCTATAGAATCTGTGAGTTCAATGTTAGAACTCTTCAGTTTCTTCCACTAGACTTCAGATAATGTTATATATTTACTCTATTTTAGCAATTCTAATTTAGTTTCTTACACTGGACTCTAGCTGCCCAGAATAGCTATCTCATAGGTTATGAGCCCTATGCCTTGATCTGCATATGATTCCCTTGCCCTTGTTCATGTCCAAACTAAGAAAATTTCACTTAACACATTCTACATTTCTTGACTTCATCTACTTTCTGCATTTTTCACTTCTACCTGCCTAAATGCCCTTAGAAAACCATTTCTACCACATTTTTCCCTTTAATGGAGACAATTATAACATATGAAGTGAAGAAATAAAGCCTCTCATGTGCTCCAAGGTCCTTTGTGACTCATTAATGACGAGAAAAAGTGCTCTAGTGATATTAAGGAGTAAGATACCTGGGATATCAAATAGAGCAAGGCTGCTGAGCAGCTCATGTTTAGCATCTCCCCAGAGCAACAAGTCCATATTTGAGCTCACCAGGATTATCCCATTGCTGCCTAGGCTGCCTTGAAGACTTTATATATCTAATAGAAGGCTAGCACTTATTTTATCACATACAACAAGTTTTTTAGTATTAGGGAGCATTCAGAGGAGTCTCTATCTATTAGATAGCTGTTTTGGGCAGCTAGATTCTAGTGGAAGAAACTATATTAGAATAGCTAAGATAGAGCAAATACATCACATTACCTAGAGTCCAGTGGAAAAAACTGAAGAGTTCTAATACTAGACTGACAGGGTTTATAGGATATGATCCAAATAGTGATATATAAACACAAAACATTACCATACTATGGCTGAAGTATAATTTAATCATGACTTACAAGTATACAATCACCTTATTCTAACACTCCCTCTTGATTGCACAACTCTTCCAACTCCTGCTAGCTCCCCCTAGATGTGCTTAGTTCTATTGATATGTAGAACTCTTGAACTTTCAGGTGAGACAAGGCCTTGGTGAGCAAATCTGCAGCCATCTTACCAGTACATACATAACTGGGGGACAGTGTATCTTAATCCACTACCACATCTTACAAATAGAATTATAAGAGATGGAGCTACTTCATACACTAATGATGCTCCTAATGTTTGGCTATCTAAATGGCAGACTAATTGTCCATGAAAAGAATAGAGGAAGTAGTGATGGAGAAGCCTAGTTTCTATAGCATCTTATGCATTTAGACCATCTCCATACTAGCCTCACAAATAGCCATATACTTTGCTTCAGTGATAGACAGGGCAATAATAGACTAATATTTGGATATCCAGGAAACTGCACCTATTCTAATCTTGACAACAAATGTGCCAGTGGAATAACCAGGGTCCTTGCACCCATGGATTGCATCAAAATAGGTGGAGAAGAGCTGGGACTGATTAGAATCAGGGAAATAGGTGATGGAGTAGTCTATAGTGCCTGTAATATAGCAGAATAGATGTTTGACCACATTTTAGTGTACTATACCTGCATCTGAAGTGAACAATGCAAGCTGGCCAATAGTATAGGTGATATCTGGATGAGTGGTGTAGAAAAGATACTGTAAAAAGCTTAATATACCTATATAGTTGATAAAGTGCATGAAAGCATGCTCTTCTACTATGCTGGGACTCTGATCCCATAAGAGGTATAAAGCAGGTGTCATAAGAGTAGAAACAAGATTACAGTCCAACAAATCATAGTAGAAGAGCATGTCTATATAATTCTAAGGCTAAAAGATGGTTAAGAAGTGTTTAGAGTGATTTCTAGTGATTTGGATGTCCAATAGCTTAGTTGTGGGCTTCAAGTCACAAAATTTGAAGTAGGTGCCCAATTCTACAATAGCCTACTTAATTGCAGGCAGAAAGGTTAATACAAAGATCTTATCATTCATAAAGATAGGAAGGATGATTTGAATCTTACCTTGGACAAATATATAGATAGTTGCATTCAAATAGGTCTGTTTGAAGCCCAGAGATTTCAAAGTGGTGTGCATTATATAATTCCAGTGATTTCCACTCTGTTTAGTGCCAAAAAGTGACTTTTTGAGTAGATATACCATTTTCTTTGGATTTCCCTGCACAAATTCTTCTAGCTGCTCCATATAGATGTCATAGTCTATATTCCCATTGAGATAGGTATTGGAGATATTCACAGACCAGAGATGGAGGTCATAGAGTACAGCTAGGGTCAAAATGACTCTAATAGTGGGTAGGTGCACTATAGGAGCAAAACATCTAAGTATTTAAATCCTAGTTGCTGGGAGAAGCCATGGGCAACTAGATGACCTTTGTAATGCTCAAATTGGCCATCAGCATGATACTTCTAAGTAAAAATCCATTTAGAACTAAGAATAGGTTGATTTTTTGCCAGAGCACCAATATCTAAGTTCCATTGATCTTATGGGCCTCCAATTCAGCCAAAGCAAGCTTTCTCCACTTCAAAGCTTCATTTCTGTGCAATATATCTGCAATGGGCCTAGAATGAGGTGAGTTGGTAGCAAAACCATAAGTCATATTCATTTCTTCATTATCTAAGTCATTTTCATCCCCTTCAGGCTATATAGAACTCAGTTTCCAGCATTCCTGAGATTTCTGCTAGTTTCTGAGTGGTAAACATACCCCAATACCTACAGAAGTGACTGTTCTAGGCAGTTCTGGAGGTGGGCTAGCAGGTTGTGGAGTAATTGGCTATTTTGGTGCAATTGGTACTTGTTCTGACTTTTTAAGATCCTTCTTGTTCTCCTCCCTCTGAGAAGGTAGAACCTGCACAATACAGAGGTCTTTATCTTCATCTACATCCAAAAAAAGGTCTGGATGAGTATAGGGGGCACTTTTAGAGAGGAGAAGCATAGAGGTGGCTGGATTGTTGGAGTGAGTCACACCGGTGGAGGCAAGGTGAATATATTAGAACAAGGTGATTATATACTTGTGAGTCATGATTAAGTCATGCTTTGGCCATACTATGGCAATGTTTTGTGCTTATATATCATTGTTTGAATCATATCTTGTAGAACTTACAAGTCTAGTATTAGAATTATTCAGTTTCTTCTACTAGACTCCAGATAATGTAATGTATTCCATCTATTTTAGCTATTCTAATATAGTTTCTTCCACTGGACCCCAGCTGCCCAGATCAGCTGTCTAACAGATTATAAGCCCTGCACTTTAATTGTGCTTCATTATTCTTGCCCTTGTTCACTTTTAAACCAAGAAAATTTCACTTAATATACTCCACTTCCCTTAACTTCTTCCATTTTCCCCATTTTCACCTTTACCTGCCTAAATGGCCTCAGAACACTATTCCTATTGCATTTCTTCTCTTACTGGGGACAATTACACCATATGGAGCATAGAAATGAAGGCTTTCCTGTGCTCCAAGGGCCTCTGGCAACTTATTGATAATAAGGACAAGTACCCCAGCAATATGAAGGAGCAGGATATCTGAGATGTCAAGTAGGACAAGGCAGCTGGGAAGCTCATGCTTAGTATCTTCCTAAACTAATGAGTTCACATTTGAGTGCATCAGAACCACCCTACTACTGCCTGGGCTGCTCTCAAGACTCTATATATTCAGCAAAAGACTAGCACATGTTTTATTGCCTATAATATTCTTCAGCATCAGAAAAAAGCCAGAAGAGTACCTTTCAGCTTTCAGTGCTCAAGCTGAGTAGGCTATGGCCAGAATCCAGGAACTCCACCTCTCTGACTTTGATCTGAAGATCTTAGACAATAAACTATACTACATAGCCATAATTCATACTCTTAGTTCTGATTATACTCACTTTACCTTCTTCCTAGTGCTTCTAACTGATCTAAACAAAGACAATGGCAAAGTGGCATTTCAGACTTAGGAAATTAATAGAAGACCTCATCCTAAAGCCACTATAGTCTTCTTAGCTTCTACCCTCACCACCACCCCTTTCTCTAGCTATACCTATCCACCATCCTCTTCATACTCCTTTTGTAAGCAATCTGGCCACTGTATTTATAAGTGCAGAAACCTCCAGCATACAAAGGACCATTACCAGTCATCTAGATAGTCTGAAAAGTGTCCAAACCAGACTAATACAGCTGTAATGACCTTAAATCAAGGATATAGTAGTGAAGGTGCTTAGAAAGTAATAAAATGAGATGGCAATGCAAGTTTTCATTCCAGAGATTCCTGTAATCCATTCTCTCTGCTCCAACTCAATGCTGATATCAATTGGAATGTAGATACAGGCATCACTTCTCATATGACACCTCATCAATACTGGATTTGCAACTATACTCCCAAATGTATCTCAATAAAACTTGTGGACAATACTATTATCTATTTAGCTGAAGTCAGTTCAATGGTGTTTCATCCAACACTAGAATGAAAGAGGGGGAGACTAGTTAAGTTTAGCAATATTCTATATATTCCAGACCTCCAAAATAATCTCCTAGCTGTCCTATACCTTATTTGTTATTCTGAATTCATTATGCCCATCAATTCAACACATTTATCCTTTTCCAGGTCTAATAGACCACCTCTGTTCATTGTAACCATAAACAAGTATAATAGAGCCTTTTTAGATGGAGTTAATCTATTGTGCAGATTCTACCTCCTTAGAGAAAGCAGGATGATAAGGATCTTGAGAAGCTAGAACAAGCCCAAATTGTACCAGAATGGCCAGTTACTCTAGCACCAGCTAGTCTACCTCTAGAACCACCTAGAGGGGTCACTCCTATAGATATTGGTGTATACTTACCACACAAAAACAATTAAAAACCTTGAGAATGGTAAAAGTCAAGTTCTATATAGCTTGGAGGTGATCAGGACAACTCAGATGATAAAGAGGTAGATATGGTCTATGGTTTTGCAGCTAACTCATCCCATTCTAGGTCCTTTGCAGATATCTTGTATATGAAGCAGGTTAATCTGTTAGAATAAGGTTATTGCATACTTGTGAGTCACTAATAACTTATGCTTTGACCACTCTGTGGTAATATTTTGTGTTTATGTACCAGTGTTTGAATTGCATCCTATAGAATCTGTGAGTCTAGTATTAAAACTCTTCAGTTTCTTCCACTAGACTCCAGATAATGTAATGTATTCCCTTTATCTTAGCTATTCTAATATAGTTTCTTCCATTAGACTCTAGCTGCCTAGAATAGCTGTCTAACACAATCTCTCATGGTTCTGGCTGCAAGATGTGGTAGAGCAAGACATCATTTCTCCTAGTTATATGTATACTAGTGAGATGGATGGTTGCAGATTTACTCATCAAGATCTTGCCTCATCTAAAAGTGGAGGAGTTCTATGCATTCATGGGACTGGGCATATCCAAGGGGAGCTAGCAGAAGTTGGGAGAGTTGTGCAATCAGGGGGGAGTATGCTAGATACATTGATTGTGCATCTGATCATTATTTACATTATCTAATGTACACTGATTACACTAATTACTATCTGATCACTGTCTGATCACATCTAACCACTTACTGGTTAGTTATATCTATGTTTCACATTTCAGCCATATTGTAACATTTCCTTGTTGTTATTTATCATTGTAGTTCACACTTAGAATAGAACCTGTGAGTTCTATGTCAAAACTCTTTAGTCTTTGACTCTGGACTCTAATTATACTATTCAACTATTTAACACATTATGAGCCCCATATTTTAATTGCACCCTACTTAATTACCTCTATTTACTTTCTGTGCAACTTTATTTTCACCACTTTCAATTCTGCTATATCCACTCCATTTGTTATATTTTCACCCTATTCTATTGCAATGGTTGTTGAAATCCACTTCCATTACATTCTACCTCTCAATATCAACAACTATACCATCTAGAGTGAGAAGATGAAGGCTCTACTGTGTTCTAAAGGCCTCTGGCATCTTATTGATGGAAAGAAGAAGTGCCCCACTGATATTAAGGATCAAGAGCCCTAGAACATCAAACAGGACAAGGCTGCTAGGAAGTTAATGCTCAATCTTATGTCTGACCAATAAGTCCATATCCATGCTCACCAAGATGATCCTGCAGCCATTTGGAAGGCTCTGGCAACCCTCTTTGTGCAATAGAAGGCTTGTACTCGCTTTGTCACTTATGAAAAGTTTTTTTCTATTAGAAAGCACTTTGATGAGTTTCTTCCTGCTTTGAGCACTCAAGTTGAGCTAACCACAGCCAGAATCCATGTGGCCACTCAGATTGGAGCAGAATATGCCAAAAATGCAAGTTTTCACCCCAGGGATCACTCTGGCCCATTATCTCCACTCTAAATTCATGCTAATGTCAATTGGAATGTAGATACTGGCACCACTACTCATATAACACCTTGTTAACACTAGTTGCACAATTATGGCCCAAAATGTATTCCAACAAAACTTGTGGACAACACAATGGTTTATTTAGCTAGAGTTAGATCTATGATGTTTCATCTGATTGTAGAGGGAAGAAGAGGTCAAGCAGTTGAGTTTTTGAATGTCTTGCATGTCCCTGGACTGTGGAAGAACTTACTTGCTATTCTATATCTCACTTACCACTTATCTTTCCATATACACATCAATTTCACTCATATATTCTTCAGCTAGTCAACTGATTCACTATTATTTGTCACTTCCATCAATATCCACAATGCTATATTTTTGGACAGTGTTACTAAGCCCATAACTGAATTTGCAAGCCTAACAACCACTCTTTCACTGGATTTATCTCTCTGATATAATAGATTGGTCTATCACAATCTAAATAATGTGAAAGGGCTATTTGAGTGCTAACTGGTCACGGATGTATTTGGAGATAAAAACTGCACCTGATCTTGGGTATGAGCTATGCTTGGCTAGCAAGATGTATGCAAACTCCTTCTTAGCCAGCTACTAATATGCTTCCCATCTCCTGAAGCTTATTCACAGTAATATCCATACTATTCCCTATCTCTCCTTCTCAGGATTTTGGTACTGGATTATCTTCATCAATAATTTCTCAAGATATCACTTTGTACTCCCAACTAAGGTCAAAAGTGATTTAAGCAGTTTAAGGCATTTGCAGAGAGTCAGACTAAGTAGAGAATTAAAACACTATAAGATGACATAGAAGGGGAGTATATAAGCAATAAGATGCTTGAATTTACTCAATCCTGTGATATTCAGTGCCAACATACTATTTAAGTGCACCCATAGCTGAATGAAGTTGCAAAATGGGCTAATCAAGTTCTTTCTAAGCACATTACTGCTATGTTGCAAGAAATCTTGCCTAGCTATGGCCTTCTGGGGTAAAGCTCTTGTAGCTCTTGTCCATGTCTGGAATATATGCCCTACTACTGCTCTGGACAATATTATACCCTACATGGTCTGAAATGGCCACAAACCCAATGTTTCCCACCTCAGAGTCTGGGGTTGCACTTACTATATACATATTCAGAAAGATAAGAGGGCTGCACTTTAGCCTTATTTCCAGAAGTGTGTATTCATTGGTTATCCTAATAACTACAAGAGGTAGAAGTTCTATAACTCCACTATCAAGTGCACCCTTATCTCTAAGTGCACAGATTTCAATGAACAGAGTTTTCATAGCCTTCCCATACTCTCACCCACTCCTATTAAGCCCCTTGTGCTCCCAGATATTGGCCCACTCCCTGAAATACCCATGGATGATTTTGAAGTCCCCCCAACCACCTCATATGCCCCTTCTGATCTACCTGACTATCTAGAGGAAGATGAGGTGCTTCCAAGTCCAAAGCTGCTGCCTTTTTAGAGGGAGCATGTAGACGAGGATTGAGCAGAGCCAGTACCATCTATCCCACAGCCAGATTGCTCTGTTACTTCTTCTCCCAGTCCTGCTAGTCCAATAGGCATTGAAGTATGCTTGCCTACTAGAAATCACTAGAAACCTTGAGATTGGTGGATCCTGAGCCTAGCTCAGCTTGGAGATGATAAGGACAACTCTAATGAAGAAGAAAAAGACTCTGCACAATGTTTTACAGTAAGTTTATCCTATTCTGGGTCTTCTGCAGATGTCTTGCACAAAAAGGATGCTCAGAAGTGGAGATAGGCTGCTACAGTGAAATTGGAGGCCCACAAGACAAATGAGATATAAATTCTAGTGCCTAGGCTAAAGAATCACCCAGTTATTGGCTCCAAATGGGTGTTTACCCAGAAATACTATGCTAAGGGCTCTTTTTAGGGATATAAAGGTCATTTCATTACTTAGGGCTTCTTCCAGTATCCTGGATTTGGGTACCTCAAGGTTTTCACCCCTACTATATATTTATCCAGTTTGTGTTAGAACAAGGTAATTGTATACTTGTGAGTCATAGTTGAGTTATGCTTTGGCTATATTGTGGTGATGTTTTGTGTTTATATATTACTATTTGGATTGCATCCTATAGAATTGGCAAGTCCAGTATTAGAACTCTTTAGTTTCTTTAACTAGACTTCAGGCAATACTTTATATTCACTCTATCTTAGCTATTCTAATATAGTCTCTTCCACTGGACTCCAGCTACCCAGAACAGCTGTCTAATAGGTTATAAGCCCCATGCTTTAACTATGCTTCATTGTTTTTGCCCTTGTTTGCTTCCAAACTAAGAAAATTTTATGCACCACATTCCACATTCATCAACTTCTTATATTTTCCTTAATTTTTCACTTCTACCTATCTAAATGGCCTCTAAATCCCATTTCTATCACATTACTCCCCTTAATGGAGACAACTATACCATATGAAGTGAAGAAATAAAGGCTTTTCCATGCTTCAAAGGCCTCTGGTGACTCATAGATGGTAAGAAAAAGCACCCCAATAATCTCAAGGAGCAAGATGCCTAGGACATCAAATAAAACAAGGCTACTAGAAAGCTCATGCTTAGTATCTCCCCAGATCAACAAGTCCACATCTGAGCTCACCAGGATGACTCCACTACTGCCTAGGCTACCCTCAAGACTCTCTATATTCAACAGAAGCCCAGCACTCATTTTATTGCATACAATGAGTTTTTCAACATCAGAAAGTATTCAGAGGAGTCCCTACCAGCCCTCAGTGCCCAAGTTGAATAGGCTATGGCCAGAATGTAGGAATTGTAGCCCTCTACATTTGATTTGGCCATTTCAAACAATGAACTATGCTAAATGGCCATGTTATATGCTTTGAGATCAGCCTATATGCATTTCATATTCTCTCTTACTCTTTTCACTGATCTCAATAAATACAAGGTGAAAGTGGCATTCCAAATAGAGGAAATCAATAGAAGAGTTTGTTCTGAAGCCACCATTGGCTCTGCTACCTCTGCCCTTTCCACAACCTCTCCTATCTACACTTGTCCCCTATCCTTACCCTACTTCTTCTGTAAATGCCCTGGCTACTGCATTTGCAAGTACAGGAACCTCTAGCATACAAAGGAGAATTATAAGGTGTCAAGATACTCTGGGAAGTGTTCAAACCAGGCTAATTTGGCCACAATACCCCCAACTTCAATAACTAACAGTAAAGACACTTAGAAAGTGGTAGAACAAGCTAGAAATGCAAGTTTTCATTCCAGAGATCCCAGTAACCCTCTTTCCCCACTCCAACTTGATGCTAATGTTGATTGAAATGCAGACACAGGTGCCACTTCTCATATGATGCCCCATTGCTACTAGCTTCACAATTATTCTCCCAAATGTATTTCAATCAAACTTGCAGACAATACTATGGTCTATGCAGCTGGAGTTGGATCAGTGATGTTTCATCCAATACTGGAGGGAAAAAAGGGGAGGTCAGTCAAGTTTAGCAATGTTCTGTATATTCCAGACCATCAAAATAACTTCTTTGCTCTTCTGTACTTAACTTATTGATCTAGGTTTATTGTAACCATCAATTCATCTCATATTTCATTCTCTAGATCTGATGGACCACTCCTCTTTGTTGTGCCCATAAATGAGTACAATGCAGCTTTTCTGAAGAGTATAATAGAGCCTATTACTAAATTTATATACTCAACAATAATTGCAGTGCTAGCTTTGTCTTTTTGGCATCACAGATTGGCTCACCACAAGTTGGATGATATCAAAGCCCTGTATGAGCGCAAAATGGTCACTGGAATGCAGCTGGATATTAAAACTGCACTAGATCCTATCTATAAGCCATACCTGGCTGGCAAAATACACACAAATTTATTCCCCAGCAGTTTCTGGTATACTTTCCAACTTCTAGAACTAGTTCACAGTGATTTCCACACTATTCCCTATCCCTCCTTCTCATAATTCAAGTATTAAGTCACATTCATCAATAATTTCTCTAGATTCTACTTTATTTTGCCCATTAAGGCCAAATCAGACATTTTTGCTGCTTTTAAGCAGTTTAAGGCATCTGTAGAGAACCAGACAGAAAGAAGGATCAAAACTCTGAGGGATGATAAGGGAGGGGAGTATATGAGCAAGAAGATGCTCGATTTCACCATTTTCTACAGTATTAAGTACCAATATAAAGTTTTAGTATGTCTACAGCAGAATAGAGTGGCTAAATGGACTAATTGAGTTCTTTCTGCATGAATTACAGCCATGTTGAAGGAATCTGGACTGGCCATGGCATTTTGGGGCAAGGTGCTTGCAGTACTTATTCATGTGTGGAATAGATATTCTACCTCTGCAGTGAAAAAGAAGACCCCTACAAGATCTGGAACAGATGCAAACTGGATGTCTCTCATCTCACAGTATGGAGATGCACTGCCTATATGCATATTCAAAGGGATAAATAACCAGCTTTCTCTTCCCACTATAAAAAGTGTGTTTTTATTAGCTATCCAGAGGATTATAAGGGCTAGAAGTTCTATAATCCAACTACTAAATGGACAGCCATCTCTAAATGGGCTGATTTTGATGAACAGACAAGTGTGACTCATCCATCCACTGGCATGACTCACCTACTACCTGGTATAACTCACCCTACCCCTACTGGTGTGACTTCCTCCAATAATTTAGCCACTTCTGGACTTGCAAAATGCGCACCATTTTGGAGTCAATGGGCTTCTAAGAGACCTACTCAGAGGCAGATGTCTATATATTCATCCAAGGTAAAGTCCACATCATCCTCCCTGTCTTTGTAGACAATATGATATTTACATTGACTTCTCTATCTGCAATCAAGCAGTCCATCACAGATTTGGGCACCCACTTCAAACTTTGTGACTTAGAGCCCACAACTGAGCTATTAGGGATCCAAATCACCAGAAATTGCTCCAAATGCTCCTTAACCATCTCCTAGCCTCAGTACTACATAGAAATGCTCTCCTAGTATGGTTTGTTGGACTGTAACCTAGTTTCCACTTCCATGACACTGGATCTATGCCTCTCATACTATTAAAGTCATAGAACTGCAGAAGAATGAGCTGTTATGTGTTCTGTTGACTATGGAGATATATTGGGCTCTTTGCAGTATCTTTCCTGCACTACTCATATAGATATTGCTTATACTGTTGGCTAGCTCATCTCTTTCACCTCTGATCCAAATATAGACCACTGGAATATAGTCAAATATCTATTCTGCTATATTAAGGGCACTATAGACTACTCCCATCAGCTATTCTTCTTATCCCACTCAGTCCTAGCTCTTCTCAACCTATTTTAATATAAACCATGGTGGTTGCAAGGACACTGGTTATTCTACTGGCACATTTGTTATCAAGATTGGCACTGGTGCAGTTAGGTGCTTATGAGGCTGGTAAAGAGATTATCTGGATGTGCAAGATGCTGCAGAAACTGGGCTTTTTTATTACTGCCCCCTCTATTTTTTTTTATGGACAATTAGTCCACCATCCAGGTAGCCAAATATCCAGAGCATTATGGATACATGAAGCAGCTGGATCTCTTATGGTTCTGGCTGTGAGATGTAGTGGATCAAGATGCTATTTCTCCTAGTTATATGTGCACTAGCAAGATGGTTGCAGATTTACTCACCAAGGCCTTGCCTTACCTGAAAGTGGAGGAGTTCTGTGCATCTATGAGATTGGGTGCATCTAGGAGGAGCTAGCAGGAGTTGGAAGAGTTGTGCAATCAAGGGGGAGTGTTAGAACAAGGTAATTACATACTTGTGAGTTATAGTTAAGTTACATTTTGGCCACACTTTGATAATGTTTGGTGATTATATATCACTATTTGGATTATATCCTATAGAATCTGCAAGTCCAGTATTAGAACTCTTCAGTTTCTTCCACTGGACTCTAGATAATACTTTGTATTCACTCTATCTTAGCTATTCTAATATAGTTTCTTCCACTGGACTCTAGCTGCCTAGAACAGCTATTGAACAGTTTGTACATCATTCTTACATTGGCTATGATCCATGACCTCCATTTGTGGTCTATGGATATCTCTAATGTATATCTAAATGGTGAGATGAATTATAATGTCTACATGGAGTAGTTAGAGGGATTTCCATAAGGGAACTCCAAGGAAATAGTCTGCTTACTGAAGAAGGTACTATATAGTATCAAATAAGAAGGAAATTGCTAGAATCACAAGATATACACCACTCTGGAGTTCATAGGCTTCAAAAGAACTTATTCTAATGCTACAGTCTATATATTCATCTAAGGTAATGTCCGCATCATTCTACCTGTCTTTTTAGACAATATGATCTTTATATGTGCCTCTTTACCTGGAATCAAGCAGGCTATTACCAATCCTGCCTCCCACTTCAAACTGCATGATTTGGGGTCCATAACTGAGCTGTTAGGTATCCAAATCACTTGGAACTATTCCAAACAGTCCTTATGTATTTTTTAGCCCCAGTACTATGCTGAGCTGCTTGTATACTATGGTTTATACAATTGCAACTCTGTTTCTATGCCTACAACCCATGGTTTGTGTTTATCACATAAACAGAGCCCCAGAACTCAAGAAGAGCACAATTTCATATATTTTGTGGATTATGAAGGTGCTATTATCTCTTTGTAGTATCTCTGCTACACCACTTGCCCAGATATCTCCTACAGTGTTGGCTAGCTTGTATTCTTCACCTCTAATCCTAGAATTGCTTATTGGAATGCTGTTAAGCATCTTTTTCACTATATCAAGGGTATTTGTGACTATTCCATCACATATACATTAGATTCTTCCTAATCCTCTTTCTAGCTCTTCACCATCTATTCAGATGCCAACAATCACAGCAGTTGCAAGGACTCTGGCCACTCCACTGGTGCCTATATTGTCAAGATTGGTAATGGGGTTATTTTCTGGATGTTTAAGTGACAGTCCATTATTGCTCTATCCACCACTAAAGTAGAGTATATGGCAGCTTGTGAAGCTGGCAAGAAGATCATTTGGATATGCAAGATGCTCCAGGAACTTGGATTTGTGCTCCCTGGTCCCTTTGTTCTCTACATGGACAATTAGGACACTAACTAAGTGGCCAAACACCCAGAACATTATGGCAGAATGAAGCAACTAGATCTTTCCTGATTCTGGCTTGGAGATGTGATATATCAGGGCATTATTGCATCTACTTATGTGCCAACTAGTGAGATACCTGCTAATTTGCTCACAAAGGCATTGGTTCAAGCAAAAGTTGAGCAATTTTATTCCTATATGGGATTGGGCATACTAAGTCACAGTTAGTTGATTTGCTCAGAGATGCACAATGGGAGGGGAGTGTTAGATGTATTGATTGCACACCTGATCACCATTTACATCATCTAATATACACTGATCACACTAATTACTGTCTGATCACATCAGACCACTTACTAGTCAGTTGTACTAATATTTCACATTTCAGCCACATTGTGACATTTCCTTGTTGTTATTTATCATTGTAGTGCACACTTAGAGTAGAACTTGCAAGTTCTGTGTTAAAACTCTTGAGTAGAACCTACAAGTCCTATGTCAAGACTCTTCAGTCTTTGACTCTAAACTGCAGGTATGTATGCTTTTATCTACATCAATTTATAGTCTTTGACTCTATACTGCAGTTGCACTATTCAACTGTTTAATAGGTTATGAGCCCTGTGCTTTTACTGCACCCTACTCATTTGCCTCTATTTGCTTTCTATATAACTTTATTTTCACCACTTCCAACTGCACTACATCCACTCCATCTATCACATTTTTACCCCATTCCACTCCAATAGTTGCTGAAACCTACTCCCATCACATTCTGCCTCTTAATGGCAATAACTACATCACCTGGAGTGAGGAGATGAAGGCCCTTCTGTGTTCTAAAGGCCTTTGGCACCTTGTCAATGGAAAGGAGAAGTACCCCACTGATATTAAGGATCAAGAGCCCTGAAATATCAAATAGGATAAGGCTACTAAAGAGTTGATGCTCCATCTTATGCCTAACCAATGAGTTCATATCTGTGCTCATCAGAATGATCCTGTAGCTACTTGGAAAGCTCTGGTGACCCTTTTTATACAACAGAAGACCAGCACTCATTTTATTGCCTATAAAGAGTTCTTTTCTATTAGAAAGGACTCTAATGAGTCTCTTTCTACTTTGAGCACTCAAGTTGAGCTAGCCATGGTAGGAGTTGTGACCCACCACCTTCAATTTGGCCACCTCCAACACAGAACTAAGCTACATGGCCATGATGCACACATTAGACCCAGAATACTCCCATTTTATCTTATCTCTGGTGCTCTGCACTGATCTGGACAAGAATAAGGTTAAAGCGGCCTTTCAAACCAAAGAAATCAATCATTGACCTTGCTCTGAATACCCCACACCCTTTGGCAGCTCTACTCTATCAACTTCTACCCCTACTTATTCCTACAACACCTCCTCTCCCTATACTTTTTGTGACAAGCTAGTATACTGTTGATATAGGTGCCATGTACTACAATAGGCCAAAATCCACTACAAGACCACTCAGAGGACTAGCAGATGTCCCAATCAGGCCAACAATACCTTTGTTGCTCCAGGAACCCCCTCTACAACTTATCTAGTGGCAACTATAAATGTGGCCATATAAGATGGAATAGAGCATGCCAGAAATGCAAGTTTTTACTCCAGAGATTACTCTGACCCATTATCTCCAGTTCAACTTGATGCTGACATTGATTGGAACATATATACAGATGCCACTATTCATATGATGCCTTATTGACACTAGCTATACAATTATAGCCCTAAATATGTCCCAATAAAACTTGCAGATAATACAGTGGTTTATTTAGCTGGAGTAATGTCTGTAGTGTTTCATCCAACTGTGAAGGGAAGAAAAGATCAAGCAGTTGAGTGTTTCAATGTTTTATATGTCCCTAGACTACAGAATAATTTACTTGCTGTTCTATATCTCACTCACCACTCATCTTTCCATATACATATTAATGCTGCTCATATGTCCTGCAGCCAATCAAGTGATCCACCATTATTTATTGCCCACATCAATACCCACAATGCTGCATTTTTGGATGGTATTACTAAGCTCATAACTGAGTTTGTGAGCCTAGCAACCACTTTTCCACTGGATTTATCACTCTGGCATTACAGATTAGCCCATCACAATTTAAATAATGTAAAAGCACTATTTGAGCACAAACTGGTTACTGGGGTGCATTTGCTATATCTAGCTGGCAAGATATATGCAAACTCCTTTCCGAGCAGCTCCAGATGTGCTTTTTGTCCCCTAGAGCTTGTCCACAGTAATGTTCATGCTATTCCTTATCCCTTCTTCTTAGGATTCTAGTACTAGATCATCTTTATTGACAATTTCTCAAAATATCACTTTGAGCTTCTAACTAAGATCAAAAGCAATTTAAGCAGTTTAAGACATTTGCAGAGAATTAGACTGAGTAGAGAATGAAAAAACTATGAGATAATATAGAAAGACAGTATATAAACAATGAGATGCTTGAATTTACTCAATCCTGTGATATTCAGTGCCAACATACTATTTAAGTGCACCCACAGCTAAATGGAGTTGCAAAATAGGCTAATCAAGTTCTTTCTAAGCATATTACTGCTATATTGCAGAAATCTGGTCTAGCTATGGCCTTCTTGAGCAAAGCTCTTAAAGCTCTTGTCCATATCTAGAATAGATGCCCCATTGCTGCTCTGGACAATATAACACCCTATCAGCTGTGGAATGGCTGCAAATCCAATATGTTCCACTTCAGAGTTTGGGGTTGCATCACCTATACATATACCCAGAAAGATAAGAGGGCTGCACTTCAGTCTTATTTCCAGACATGTATATTCATTGATTATCCTGATGGCTACAAGGGGTGAAAGTTCTATAACCCCACTACTAAGTGCACTATCATATTTAACCATACTAATTTCAATGAACAAAGTCCTAATAGTCTTCCAATACTCCCACCCACTCCTATTGAGCCTCCTGCACTCTCAGATATCACCCTACTCCCTGAACTTGTTAAAGAGCAGGA
>JBBPLJ010000065.1:20627-31612 GCA_038089715.1 Veloporphyrellus conicus
GCGGAGTGCTCGAACTAGGCCAACGACGACCATACGTGCGTCTAGAGGGGAAGAGAGGGTCTTGCGTGCAGCGGAAAAGATCACTGGCGTCTGTCTTTGTTTTCAGCTCCTTTTATTAATATTTCTCCATCAACGACCTAAATTCGTATACGGTAACCACCTATAACAACAGAGACTAGAGCATTCAAAAAGCGTATGGGGGTTTTGGAGCAAGTACGATAAAGCTGTTCGTCCACAAAGCATAAAAAGCGAAAAAACTGCGTGACGAATAGGAGAAGGAAGAAAGGAGGAAATAACGCAGAGTGAGGGCACAGTATCAACACCAGGGTATACCGTACCGTACAGCGCACATGACAGCGAACGTCGCGTCGTGTGATTAGATCATCCGTTAAAAGAAAAAGAAGAGCGATGGAATCATTCGTCCCCCCCTCCCGCTTGACATGAGCAAACAATCCAAGAGACCCAGCGACGCACGGGTTTAATCCAGGATCTCGAACCGGCCCCGCTTCCCTTCCCGCATCTCGCCTGCATCTTCATCCAACCCCCGCTTTTCGCCCACCCCTACGCCAACGTCGAGACCCACCTCCATATTCTCAAACGCGGCGAACCCGTCGGGCACCATCAAGTTCTCGTTGCTCACGAGATCTCTGAGAATCGCTTGGTACCGCTCGTCCGAGAGGCCCATGCCCGCCAACGGATTGATCCGTCCGTCGTCGTCATAGCTCAGCATCGTCGACGAAGACGACGCGGCAGCGCCGACTGCAAGCGCTTCATGGACGCCCCCGTCCGACAAGGGTGGTACGCCCATCGGAGGTCTCGGCATTTTGGACATTTGCTGAATGACCTTGAGATGCATGAGATGTTTCTAATCGCCAAAAAAGGTCGGTGCCGTCAGCACCGAGATCGACCTGAGATCTACGGAAGTGATACACAACGCACCTCGAGCATGTCCAGTAGGCCCTCCTTTGTGAACGGTTTTGGAAGGATATCGTTCATTCCAGATGAATAATAGGTCATGATCTCACTCGGTTTTGAGTTACTTGTCATCGAGATGATCGGCGTCATGTGATCAAACTGTCTTATCAGTGACGTGGCAGATATCCCATCCATCTTGGGCATCACAATATCCTGTACCCGACGCATCAGTATCCAGCGACAGACAAGTGCGCGTATCAGAACGCACCATCAACACCAGGTCATACTTCTCCAAGTTCATCTTGGTCACCGCACCGACCCCATCTACAGCTACGTCGATCGCACACCCAAACACCTGCAGAAACTTGCTGCTCAATCGTCGACTCACCGCATCGTCGTCCACGAGTAACACCCGTGGTGGTACCGCCCAACCAGGGACAAACGTCGACCGACGCACGCGAAGCTTCTTACGGTTCTCCATACCAGCCGACGACGACGACGATCCGCTTGATGGGTTCGTTGGTGTCGGCCGAACAACTTCCTCTGGTCCCGGACTCTCTTCCTTTTCGTAGCCCTCATCCTCTCCGGTACCACCTACGGCGTCTCCCCCGTCTGCCGCTGACCTAGAACTAGATCCAGTTGTGCCCTCCTCCCCTGGGAACGTCCAATTCCCATTCCTATCCTCGACGTTACTCCGAGGCAACAAATGCCCGAGAGTAAATACCTGCAATCCTTGGTGCGCAGAATGCGCAGATGGTTCCCACACATCCGGCGGAAGTACAAACGGTTCATCCCCCGCCGACGTTGCAGGATCGTGCGTCTGGAGATGCATCTGAGATATCCGCGACAGGGCGTCCTGACTCAAGTTGCCAGTCACATCCGTCCCGTTCGATGAAGACCTCGCGTTTGTGCTCGGACGAAAGGACGACCCACTCTCAGCGCGTCGGGACATTTCGTTCATCTGCGCGAGACTTGCACGTGCGATCGCACTCGGATCGGGGTGCTCGCCAAGCCCAAGGACCCTGTGAGCCTCCTGCGTAGGTAAAAACTGTATCTGCGGATTCAAACTTTGCGGAACCTGGCTAGTACCCTGGCTAGCTTGAGGTTGGCTCTGCGTGGGTCCTAGTGCTTGCATTAACGAGGACGATGACGACGATGGTGGCGGGGGCTGGGGTGGTGAAGTAACCGACAAGGGTTGCAGAAAGGGACTCGGTTGAGGTTGGGGATTAGCAAAGAGGGATGCCGCTGCAGATGCCATATTTCCTGTGCCTGTTGCAAAAAGGGACGGGGGTGGATGCGTGCTAGGGGTCATGCTGTGGGCAATATTCAGGGACGTAGGGGCCATGACGGGTGTTTTTGGCTGAGGCACCGACGAAGGGCCCGTAAGGGTGGATGTACCAGCTGTCGGTGGTGCCATAGTGTCCCTGGGTTTCGCTGAAACGATGAGGCAAGGATCAGTATGCACCAATGGACGGGGAAGAAAATAGAGGGTGAAGTTCGTAATCATGTGAGAGGTAGATGCTACGATCAAGGATGACAGTTGATCGCATATATACACCAGCGTGTTCCAGAGCGAGGGGTACTGTATAGAATAATAGTAGAGCCTGCCCCATTCCACCTGATAACCGGCCGATAGACCAGAAAATCCGACTGCGATTACGAAGGCAGGCCGGTGCAAGTATGATAACAAAATGACCGTGGAAAAAGGCGGGGAAGGAAGGAAACGGAATAAATGCCGACTCACTCGTTTCCATGCCTAAAAAATACTGAATCATGCCCTGCATCAAACCATCTTGCTGTGCCATGTTCTTTTGGAAATTGACCATTTCGCCGAGAACGTCGCGATAACTCCGTTCAAGGCCGTGCATGCGCTCCTCTGACCTCCCCACCTGGGCTCGGAGGGCGTCATTCTGGGCCTGGAGAGAGGCGATCTGCTGTTGCAGCGCAGAGACGGTATTTTGGAGGCCAGTCGACATCGTCTGTAGCGCTGCAGACTGGGCATGAAGGGTAGCGGTCTGCGATTGGAGAGTGTTGGCCTGGGATTGAAGAGCGGAGGTTTGGTTCTGGAGGGCGCTGGTATGGGAGGCAAGGGTTGTCGTCTGCGCATGCAAGGACTCGACCTCGCCAGCAGATGCTGGGCCGGGGGAGCCTGCAGAGAGGGAGCGCAGAGAGGAGGAAGGGGCATTATTTGGGAGGGACTTGCGAGCTGCGGGTACTTTGCGCTTGATGTTCTCGAGGGCGTCGCGTTTGTCGATGTGGAAGTCGGGATGGCGGAATGTCCATGAGTGCTCGCCAAACTGGGTGTCGTCCGTATTCTTGACCTAAACGGAAAGTGTGAGCGGAACGACCCGGCCGCTGGGGAAAGAAGCTCCCAGGGAGGGACCCCCTTGAGGCCACCCTCGGAAAAGAAGGGGGCGGGCATCACAGAGAATACGTCATCTGATAGTAAAAAAGAAGCGGACGCACGCTCGATGCCACCCCGCTTGACCATAGAAGCAAACGAAAAAGAAGGCGGCATCCCCCAGAGGAGGATGATGAAATGATCGGCTCACCTTGTGAAAGTCATACTTGTTCAACTGGCGCACAAACGAAGCGAAATTAGAGTGCTTGAACAAGCGAGGGAGGATCGATTTTGTAAACTCGTTCATGTCCTGGACGACGGGTTGAGACATCAGCTGCAGATCGTGCATCGGCCACATGCATACCTTGACGACAAAGCAGTCGCCGTTAGGGCCCCATGAGACGACATGGCTGAACGACTGATCCTCGAGCATCCTATGCGACTGATCAGTAAACCCACCCGTGCATCAGACAGAGCACACGTGCTTGTAGAGTTTCTTGACAAAGTCGCAGGTTGCGGGCATGTTATCGTCCACATCCTTGGGCGGCGGCTGTAGTGGCGGAGCAGGCGGGGGGAGCTGTTCGCGCTTCATCTGCCTCGCCTCTGCGGGTCTCGGCCCGGGCTGGCTGTACGGGTGGATGTTTTGAGAGTGGTGAAGCGAGGTCGGTGCGGGGTGGGCGTCATCGCGAGAATTGGAGGTGCGATGCATCGCGGCAGGCCACGGAAGAGAGGAGGGTGGGGGGGATGCGTGGCGGTGGCCATACGGGGAGACCCTAGCGGAGGGTGAGTTGAGTGGGGGGAGGGTATTCACGTTTGAGCGAGAAGGGTTGACTGGGGGCAGATGGAGCTGTGAAGGGGGCGGGAGATGGGAGGAATGGAAGAGCTGTTGGCGCACGGAGTAGGGCGGAGCTTGCGATGGTGGATCCATCGTGTGCTAGGCTACCGTCGTCGGGGCGGGGCGGGATGGGGCTGGGACGGCGGGAGAGAGACAAGGTGAGGCTCCGTCGTGCTGGCGAGGCTGGGCGCTGGCTGGGTTGACCTGCATCCGGGCACGAGTCTCAAGTCAGTTTATTAACCTTGTCGCCCAAACCCAGCTCAGCCCAAACACCCGTAAACTGACCGTATCTCGCCGCTCACTTCAGTCTCACCGTGCTCGGCATCGACACGGCTGAACCGGCAACGTGCTACGTAGTGCCAAAGGGCATGAAGAGGGCACCGCGATGGGCGGAGAGCACCCGCTATGATCGACATTATCGGACGGAACTATTTCGCCGACAGTCTAGACTCGACCCCAGTTTTTTCCCTCGCGCCAAACGACACGACGGCGCCAGGAGCGATACACGTTATCCCGCACTGCTACCCGCCAGGTCTAGACCCCGCTCAACACTAATACCTCCGCTCATTCTTTGTAAATTATACGGACCCGCCCACAGTCAACGTTCACTGCCCTTAGTCGGTTGTACAGTCACCCTGATGCCATTATTTACGAGTGCAGTCTAGTAATCTTACAAGTTATTGACTTAGTGTTTGTGGCCAGTGGCTGTGCAGCACGGGACTTTGGCGAGGTCGCTCCGCCCCAACCCGAACAAGCGGGTAAATTTCGTGTCGCCCCCGTCAGCTTGTTCGCTCGCTCTCTCTCTCTCTCTCCTGCAGTCATGGCCTCCCTCGCTCGGATACGCGCCTCTGTCCCTCGTCGCATCGTCTGTCCTTCCTCTGCTATTCCTGTACCATCCCTCATCTTTTCTTTTTAGCCAAGGGCCTTTGCACGGTCCATTACCACTTCGGCGGACACCACTCAGCTGCAGGACACCATCACCGACCACTCACAGCCGTTCACCGTCAAACTTCACCCCGATTCTTTCCGTACCTACCAATGCGACGCACCTTCTCTTGAAGTCCAAGTTCAAAAAGAGCAGCTGCTCAAAATGTACAAGGACATGCAGACCATGCGTCGCATGGAAATGGCTGCCGACGCCCTCTACAAAGCCAAGCTCATCCGTGGTTTCTGCCATCTTGCCATCGGACAGGTATGTGTTCTCCACCGTCGTCTCATGCATCTACCCATCCCATTGCAGGAAGCCGTTTCAGTTGGTCTTGAACATGGTATCACATCCGAAGACCGTGTCATCACCTCATACCGCTGTCATCCCTTTGCAGTCCTGCGTGGTGGCACCATAAAAGGCGTCATTGCTGAGCTCCTCGGACGTCAGGGCGGCATGTCCCACGGAAAGGGTGGTTCTATGCACATCTTCACCCCTACCTTCTTTGGTGGTAACGGTATCGTCGGTGCTCAAGTCCCCCTCGGCGCTGGCATCGCTTTTGCACAAAAGTACCTTGGTCACAAAACCGCCACGTTCGCCCTGTACGGTGATGGTGCGAGTAACCAGGGCCAAGTCTTTGAGGCGTTCAATATGGTATGTTCCAGTTCATAAAGACCAATTTGGAGTAACGATTCGAGGATATATGCGTTGATAGGCAAAACTTTGGGACCTCCCTTGTGTCTTTGTTTGCGAAAATAACAAGTATGGTATGGGTACATCAGCTGAGCGCAGTTCTTCCAACACCGAGTACTTTACCCGTGGTGACAAGATCCCTGGCCTCCAGGTTTGTTCCTCTCGCTCACCCACTGTGACCACATTCCAATGACCTACACAGGTCAACGGTATGGATATTATTGCATCCAAGCATGCCGTCGAGTACGCTCGCAACTGGGTTGTCGAAGGCAACGGCCCTCTCCTTATGGAATTCGTTACCTATCGCTATGGTGGACACTCGTACGTATTCTTCTGTGCTATAGTCATTGTTCATGTGATCATGTCTTGTTGATAGAATGTCCGACCCCGGTACTACCTACCGCACGCGTGAGGAAGTCCAGCGGATGCGGAGCACGCAGGACCCCATCCGTGGATTACAACGGTACATTGAGGAGTGGGGTCTTGCTACCGAACAAGAACTCAAGGTGTGTATTTTAACCCACTGCGCCTTATGCAAGCAATACTGAAGGCTTCGCGTTTTTCTTGGTGTTCTCATTGTCATTTTGAAACCGGCAGCAACTCGACAAGGACGCCAAGGCAGAGGTCGACCAAGCAGTCGCAGAGGCGAAGGAATCGCCAGAGCCCGTCGCCAAGGATCTCTGGACAGATATTTACTACAAGAACACGGAGCCGCCATCCATGCGTGGTCGGGAACGAGAGGAGGTATGCTGCCTTTTTTTTCCCCTTGCAGGGATGTCTGCTTACACCACGACGCCATGATAGATTCACTATTATTGAGTACCGTCGGGAGTAGGAGCGTGATACAGAGCCTACATTAGATACAGGCGCTTTCGTTTTGGCGTTGTGGTTAATTTTACTATGACCACTGGATCGATTGTTCCTTTATATACATCGCATGACTTGTCAGTGGGACACGACGATGCCGACGTACGCGTGAAGAGGGATTACAAATATAATAAAAGGTTGGCTACAAGTTAGAACCCGGATAATGGTGGCTCATACAGGAGCACTCGCAACATCCTCAAGCTTGCCTTTTTTGAACCGGGACCTGGGATAAACTGAGAGGCTTCTGGATCAAGGTGAGGATCACCTGGCTGACTCCGAATATTTACCTTCAGAGGTTTGGTGAATACTATGATAAGGGCTGGTCTCTCAGTCCTGCCCCAGGTCCTCTGTTCAGTGCTTTTTTCCTCCTCCATTGTTCTTGATGCCAATAAGAGACAGTCAAGCTTACGTTTCTTGTAACCTCGAATAAGGGGTCCAGATCATCGGGCGCGAACAACAACCTGGAAAGAGCAACCAGGAAAACGTTTTGGGGCCTGGTTTATACGCATGAAAGGGTCAGATGCCAAAACAGAAACAACAGCACCGTCATGACCAGTGTTTCCTGTCGACAGAGACCAAGTGCAATCAGCTTCATACGAGGATCCAAATCCAACAGGAAGGGTGGTACTGCTGATACCCTTTTTTCCTGCCGATTTCACGAGGACGACTCGTGTAATACTCTTTCGGGTTACTTGGATCAGATGGATCTCGACAATCTTTGTCGACACGCTGTGGTTTCATTCATCTTCCTGAAAACGGCGGATATTGACTAGGATCACCCCCGCATCCGTCATGATGGCTTACATGTGACGCTATTGCATGAGCGTGCTTGTAGCCTCTTTTTTCTCTCCTTGTTTCTTGTTACGTCCGGCGCGCAGGCGCTATCCACATGGTGCGTGTTTACATCTTGAGTTAGGCGCTCTTGATTAATACTTGCGTCGAGTCATCTTCAGTGTTATGTATGTATCTGTAATGTCATGATCACAAGGAGACAGCGGCCAAGAGAAGATGGGGATTCCATACAGCCTGCTCACCAATTGCTGCTATAGATGTAGCATGGTTCACAGATGAACTTGAACCCAAAAAAAGTAGATAAGGACTAGTAGGTTTCGTAGCGAGCGCGTCATAGGGTGTAAGGACACTAACCATCTCCGGAGGAAGATGCAGCATGTCGCTCCGATGAACCGGAACCCCAAGTGATGGAGCAGCCACGTGCGGCGGAGGTTGGCTTCAAGAAGGAACCGATGGAGGTGAATGAGGACTAGTAGGCCTTGTAGCGAGCGGGTCAGAGGGCGTGAGGACACTAGCCGCCATCACTTGCATCAAACCTAACCAGAGTTTGACAAGAGGGGCGCCCGCCGCTACTTTCTAGCAATGATCGCGCCATAGAATGGGCAGAAACGCTTAGGAACGCCGCTCTCCGTGCGCAGAGTGTCGACAAATTCCTCTGGGGTGCGGCGTTTATAATGCTCGGGCGTATTCCACTCATTTGATGTTCTCGGTTCATCTCCGCACCGAGCGGGCTCGAGTTCGCCGACCTTGGCAAGCTCTCGAGTCTGCATGAACCAATTCGAGTCAGCCCACAGCGCATGACAGTGCACTGACAGCTCAAGACATGTTCGGTTTCGCTTGGCCGCACCGGTGGTACGGAGTAACTTGTGCGAGGCTTCAGGTCCAGGTCCAGGGGCAAGCAACGGTAATGCCCCTGCCCTGGTTCGCCAATATCTCGGATGTGCTCGGGCCGCGGAACTCAAGAAATAAGCAGTCCACAGCATTCGATTTCAAGGGCCCCGTGTGAACGCCAGGATGTCCTTACTCGAGGCGACACAGCTGGTGCTTCACCTTGACGTGTTCTGGTTGCCAGCGTTGGCCTAGTGACTTCTCAGTCGACGAGTGTGGAAATGTTTTTGCAGTCTTGCACACCTTCGGACAACCTGCAAAGTGTTCCGCCCGTGGCGGTACGTACAGGCAACTCCACCACTCGGAACACCCCGGGAGGAGATGAGCCAACAACCACCGTGACATGGCAGTGCCTAGGGATCGCTCTCGATGGGACTTCGTTATGATCCTCCGGCGTCTTCAGACCGAGGCCTTATTATGCACGATCGAGCCGTCCACAACGGGCTCTCTTGACCTTTGTGCTCATAACGCATACTAGGAGGGCCTCGCGAGGTACCACTAGCGTTGTCGAGTTCGCGGCAAGACACAACTACGTTTCGCTAATGTGCACGTTGTGTGCATCGACGTAAGTCCGTCCACCTCCTTGACGCACGTTTTCAACATGTTTTGGTTCAAATGAAATAGATCCCGGGCATGACGGTGATCTTGGCCGCACGCCTAATGCAATGTGACAGTATGGCGCAAACAAGCTGTGTGTTTCAGCACATTACTCTGCCGGCCGGTGTCGGGCAGTCGTCGCTTCGTATACGGGCAACGATGCCCATAGCTATGTTCTTTTGGGTATAAAACCCGGTATCTTCGACTCTCGCTGTCTTCACTTGTGTTTCACTTCTTACCCTAGCTGTTTCAGTTCATCAACCTTATCCTAATTCTTCGCCATGTTCCAATACTTGTTCGCGCTCTTCCTCTTCGCCACTGCCGTCTTCGCACAGAACGCTGATATCGGACTCCCGACTCTCAATCAATCCGTCAGCGCAGGGGGTAGCCTCATCATTCAGGTGCAACGTCCCGTACGTGTTGCAATATTCCTCCTTTGTCACTCCGCTAGGAACTTGCTCGCTAATCGTGCCTAGAACTCCTTGACGGGTTCCGAAGAGGTTGCTGTCGTCATCGGCTTGCAGTCTTGCCCGGACCGCCCTTGCACCTCCCCTTCAGAAAATATGGGCAACATCTTATACAATGGGCCATTCAGCCCAGTATACAATGAGCCATACTTGCCTCCGTACCAAAACTTCACCGTGCAGGTGCCTAGCACCATTGCAGCCGGTACTGCATTGATTGGTGTGACGCACGTTGCACTCGTTGGGGTGAGTTGGACACTGGTGATGGTTGCGTTGGGGTGCTGACTTGTAGTTGTTTGCGTGTAGGCCGGACTGTATCCGTACTTGCAGGTACTCAACCAGACGATTACCATCGCGTAAGGCGATTGTGCCAGTGACACGGCCTGTTTGAAACATGCCTCTGATGCCGGACGTTGCACACAACTGGACACTTTCAAAGGGACTTTTTAGTTACCAGCTAATATTTGGGACTTTCCTTTCTACTTCTTTTCTTTTTCTTCTTCTGTAGTGTGGGTAGTTGCATGGGAGTAGTGGAGCGGACGATACATAGTTTGTGTCGCACCTTGTTTGTGTTAATAGCCACATCGTCTATAGCATTCACCAATGAGTATCGAGGAATTGTGATGGCAGGTAACTTTGAACTCTTGATGGTAGTGACGACCGTATTGCGATGGACCAACTCCGAATCGCACCAAATTGTGTGAATCCCAACTTGCTGGCGTCACGGCCGTTTTTGCGTTCGCCGGTTTCCTTTGGGTCATTCCATTTGGGGTGTCTCTTTGTTGTCGGTCCGAATGGAACGGCACGAATCAGCCATAGTCCGAGTCCAAGTCCTGCGGATCTCGAAACGATGTCGATCAAAAAGGACACGTCGTACGCACGGAATCCAAATCCAAACGGCCGACCGACCTCGTTTCCATACTACAAGCGCTCACTGCAAGGAGAGAGCTGAGATTGAACGGCGCAGATCCCCAGACTTTTTTTTTTTTTCACAACAACGTCGACACGATGGAGTGCTAAAAGGACAAATGACGTTTCAGATCGTCGCAGCAACGACGCCGTTTCAGATGGCGTTCGGTTGACACGCTCACCATTCGGATACGCTCTTTTTTGATCAAAGTCAGCTTCAATTGCGCCATTGGCGTGTTTGTGCACGACTCTGCACATTTTTGTCTTCCGGCCGGAGATGTGGGGGCACGGCCCGCACGTACGAGCGCCGGGGCTTACGGTTGCGTTATCCCATCGCCCGTTTTTTCCCGTGCGTGTACATTTATTCCCTTGGCGTGATCCGGGGCAGGGACTCCCGGACGCCCAACCTTTGGCATCCTGGACGTCGGGTTTTAGGCAAGTTGGGTTACCCGTCGTTGGTTTGGTTTGAGATAGACTGATCCGCAGGCTCAATAGTATTTCCGCGATCTATCCAAGGCCCTAGCTAATTCCGAGGTGACGCCCGCACTAGTCTCGTTTGGTCCTACGCCCATTGGTTATGCTCAGGTTCGTCGAGGATCCTGAGACACCCGACGCCCCGAGGACATACCGTTTTTTTTTTTTTCAATTCAGGGACAGGCTTGCTAACCCTCCAGACCGAAGAGAAGAAGCAAAGGAAGGTGCTTGGCGGAACGTGTAACGTGTACCTCGCATAGTTCTGTTCTTCCCTGGTGGCTACAG
>JBBPLJ010000065.1:38603-49338 GCA_038089715.1 Veloporphyrellus conicus
TGAAGAAAGTAAGGATAGTAGGAGTTTCAACCTTCTGGCGGAAGTATCTTCCATGTTTTGATTGCGCGTCCTCATGACAGGAGCCTTGAAAGGTCCGTTGAGACGGAGTGGTTAGCACAGTACGGCTGTCACGGCAGTATATCCGAGTCCGTGCAGTACCACCCCAGAAGATTTCGAAACCGGTTTGAAGGCGCGAAGAGACGGGCAAAGTCGGTCTTGAGCGAGATCGATAGATGTCGGGCAGATACGCGCTCGTCGGCTGCAGATCATCTGCCCATTGCCGTGCCACCGTCACGGTCCACGGCTCCGCACTGCGGGTGATGATCGATATCGACCGAGATCGGCCATCCGCCTCGTGGCTTCACTAACGCCCACCGGACACGACGATGGCCACAGAGATATCTGAATCCAGAGATGTCCAGCGCAGAATAGCAGTCCTCATCTCCGGTTCAGGTATGCTACGATCCCCTTTTGTGCACGACATCGTCATCTCCGAACAGGCACGAACCTCCAAGCACTCATCGACGCCTGCAACACCCCGCGCCTCCCGCACACCCAGATCGTCCTCGTCCTCTCCAACCGCAAGGCTGCGTATGGTCTCACCCGCGCCGCGACGGCGGACCCACCGATCCCGACGGCCTATCTCGGGCTCCCGCCATTCCTCCGTGCCCACCCCGGTGCAACGCGCGCCGAGTACGATCTGGCGGTCGCGCGGGAGGTGCTCAAGGCGCGTCCGGACGTGGTCGTGCTGGCGGGCTGGATGCACATTGTCAGCGAGGAGTTTCTGCAAGTAATGCGTGGCGTGCGGGCGTCGACACCTCCATCGCCGCCGCCACAACCGTCCGAGAGTGCGAGCCTGGCCGAACGTGAGGGCCAAGGCGTGGACGTGGATGTGAGCAAGGACGAGGACAAGAACAAGGAAGGCGAGCTGCGTGTCGCGCGCGAGATCCCAGTGATCAACCTCCACCCTGCGTTACCCGGCCAGTTCGACGGCGCGAACGCGATGGAGCGTGGATTCGAGGCATTCCAACGAGGCGAGGTGGACAGGCTGGGCGTGATGGTCCATCACGTCGTCGCAGAGGTGGATCGCGGTGCTCCGGTCATCGTGAGAGAGGTCGAGGTGCACAAGGGGGAGGACCTCAAGAACGACTATGAACCGAGAATGCACCAAACAGAATGGGAAGTCATCGTCGAAGCGACCAAGCTGGTGCTGGACCAAGTTAAACCCATCAACGATCCGAACTAGCGTGCCGTTCGGGGTTGCCGGCACAGTGTTTAAACCTAGCTCATTGAAGGTGTGTGATTACATTGATGCGTACATGCGATTGTGAAATAACTCTATTCTACCAGCGCCCATTAAACTATTCCTATAGTTACTAATAGTAATGAGGAAGGTGTGGTTATACAAGGTATAAACACGGTCGATGTATTTTAGAACGGGAATCGCAAAGGGCCGGTATTGTGCTCGTCCCTCGTTCGGGAAGAGAACTGATCACTACACGCGCGGGTCGGCAAACAGAACTACAAAACTCTGGAGAAGAGTAACATACCTAAAAGATACATCGCAAACGGATCCCAACGAACGTAGTGCACGGCGGTGATGTGGTGGAGGTGCCAACGCAGCAGGATAGTGGCTGGAGACCGGGGCGGGGATGCGGCAACTCTCCTCGGAATACAACCCGTCGTCCTCGGGCCAAAATCTATCCACGATTTTTGTGCCTATGGAGGGCTAACGGAAGCGGGTGTAAACGGACACGCGGCGAGATCACGTCAGCGTCTCCTCCCGGAATTTGACGTGAAGGCGACTCACTGTGGTGTGCGGAAGCATCTCTAACGGCGAGTCAATAGCCACAGTTGTCGTGAACATGGGATCCGCCATCTCTGACGCTGGAGTACAGGAGCCCGAGGCATCGGAGGAAGACGAGGAAGAGCGGGAGAAGAGTGTTGTCGAATGGCGTTTTAGGGTAAGACTAAAGGGAATGGAAGACCTCTTTTTGATTAGAGGGCGCATCGTGAGAGGGACCTTCAATAGTGGGGAGGAGCTTATGCGGGCCTTTAAGTCATGCTGAAACGTCACGAGGCCAGAGGGTGTGATAAATGGAACAGGCGACGAAGGCATGTCGTTGTCAGGTGGCTTAGGAGAGGTAATGCGTGTCGTCTGGACGCGCTCCCAGACGAGTCTTATAGTGGATGATGGTGGTGGTGGGCAAAGCCATGTTGTGGTGGCCGCTGCACAGAATGTGGAGAACAAAGCGAGCAGCACCTTTTTTGTGCCAAGGTGACGAGCGAGTGGCGCCATGCATCCGGAAGGATACAAATCTGGAACTCTATGGACTGAACGTGGATCGTTATGGTAGTGTCTCCTAACTGTGCGGAATCTGGGCAGCTCGAAGAAGGGAGTGATAGTGACAGGCGCAATGGTCTGCTGCAATTTCCGAAGCAGCGCGGCGACCGGCGCTTCTGTTTCATGTACAGCCTTGACGGAGGGCGTGCTGCGAGTGATTTACCTGTGAGCCTTACCAAGAGATACGGTGTGGCCACTCACCGGTGAGGGCAGACCGCTCCTAGGCACCCGGAAGACCAGCCATGGTCTCAAACCAGCGAACGAGGGACGCAACCTTGCTAACTGCAACATCACTTTGGCCCAGACGCAGATCAGGCCGGAGCCTATTGTCTTCATGGGTATAGGGCATTGTTCGATAACAGATCTCACTGCTGGGCCGATTGTAAGGGGATGCAGTTAACGTGATGGCACCACCCGCTTCCCAGGAGGCCATGAGGTCTATTAATGAACGAACAAGCGGGCATGAGAACATGTGATTTGGAGGAAAGACACATGGACGTGCTCTCAAAATACAGAATGTCACCTCGTTTGAGCCCTGGAGAGGGTCCAAACCCACCCCAGGCGTCTGCTATGTCTCTCCAAGCAGCCAATTTACATACTGAACCTTGGTCGTCGCCAAGAATAAGCTTCAGGAGGGAAACGTCCTGGCCAGCATCAGGGCCCTTTTTCACGCGGACGCTATCGAGTCCTTGAACCTCGAGGGCAGCCAGAAGCACGTTGACTTTGCGAGATCCCTTTCCCGATTTGGCGGCAGTGTAGAGGGAGGACAGGGAGGTGAGTTTGTGCAGGCTGAATTGGAAGTTTGGAAACCGGGCGATGGAGGACGCATCGGAGTAGTCGACGGAGGTAGTCGTTTCCTGCGTCTCATAGGTTCCTCGGGGGAATGATCCGGTAGGTCGGAGGAAGGAGGGAGCACCGGTCGTATTGGCAGCGGGCGTGGGGGACCAAGTGAGGATGGTTGTGCCATCTGCACATCAAGGTCCTGTTGGCGAATCCTCGTAAACCAGTGATTTACATACCAGGACGGTCGACATCGCCATCGTCTTGTTGGGATGCAGAAAGATAATCTATGGTAGGCTCTGGATCTAAGTCAAAGATGACGTTCTGGTAGAGAAGGGAAATGCGACGGCTGGCGGCGTCGAGCGTCGCGGGTGGATACAGTGCCATGGCTTCTTCGATTGTTTGCCAGACGTAGCCATTTGCATTCGTGTCAATGTCTGCAGACGGCGCGCCGAGGAATACACGCAGGTGGACCATCGCCAACATCTTTACCAAGTGGACCTCGTCTCGATATCACGATCACGTGACTCACACACGCTACGCGTGACATGTTCGACAGACACTGAGACAGACCGAATTTCAATCTTGTTCCACCATGTCCTCCTTCCTCGAGCTGTATGAACCGCTAGATATCATCGGTAACGGTTCCTTTGGCATTATTCGAAAAGTCCGAAGAAAGTCAGATGGCCTGGTCAGTTACTCTGCCACCTGCATTGCACTTGGCCTCACCCTCTACGTAGATATTTGCCAGAAAAGAGCTCAACTTTGAGCGCATGAGCGACCGTGATAGGAAGCAGATTGTCGCTGAAGTGTACGTCTCGTCGTTCACTTCAGTCTCCTTTCCTCATTACTTGCAGAAACATTCTCAAAGATCTAGACCACGAACACATTGTACGATATCACGATCGACATGTCGACAGAGACGCTGGCATTCTCTACATTCTTATGGAGTACTGCGGTGGTGGAGACCTCTCCGGTGTTATCAAACAAGCACAAAAACACAACCGAGCTGTTCCGGAAGATACCATTTGGAACTATTTCATGCAGATATTATTGGCCTTGCAACATTGTCATCACCCACCAAACCATAGCCCCGAGATGGACGGCAAGGATCGACGTCCTCAGATTCTGCATCGTGACTTGAAACCAGACAATGGTGCGTCTCCTGTTATGCCTTGTCGGCCTACTTATGTCGTACGCTTTCTCAGTGTTCCTCGATGAAAATCACTCTGTAAAACTTGGTGACTTTGGCTTGTCAAAAGCCCTCCCACAGGCAACCTTTGCCAACACTTATGTCGGGGTATGTGCCATCACCACGTTCCCCGAGTCCGACCTTGACGTAAACCTGGTGATACAAGACGCCGTATTACATGTCCCCAGAACTGATGCAGGAGAAAGCTTACGACTCGAAATCAGACATCTGGTCGCTCGGATGTCTCATATACGAACTTTGCGCCCTCAAACCTCCGTTTCACGAGGCAAAGACCCACGCCGAACTCAGTATATTTATCAGGTGCGTTTGTTTAGGCGCCCTCTCTCCAGATGATGTCAATGAAGCAATAGAAACGGACGCATACCGCCTTTGCCGAGAGGTTACAGCCAAACGTTGTCAAATGTCATCAAAGCAATGCTGAGTCTAAATGTGAGTTGAATTTCTTTTTATCATGCCCCGATTCTCCTTAATTCTTTCACTTCGTATGGTCGTTCCAGCCGGCGATGAGACCTTCGGCCGCGCAACTTCTCCAACATGAACGGCTCACACTCATTACCAAAGTCGTCGAGGCAGAAAAGATGTTTGTTTTCCTTCTTCCCTCTCCTGTCGTATGCTGAAACTACCGAATGTTCACAGGCTCTTGACTGTGAAAACACACAAGTCCGCTGTGATCGCGAAGGAGCGCGAGATTTCTGCACGGGAAGCTGTGCTGGTCGATCGAGAAGCGAAACTCACTGCCCTGATAGTAGAGAAGGATGCGGAGATCCTCCGTCTACATACCCTTGTCGGAACAACTCAATCTCAACTTGACGCACGGATACGGGAGGCAATAGGCAAGCGCGAAGAAGAATTGCGTGTGGCTGTGAGGAAGCGCGAGGAAGAGGTTGCTACTGCAATGGCTAGACGCGAGGAAGAAATCCTGTCCGCGGTGCGACAACGTGAGCAAGAGATATTCGATGCATGGCGAACGCGAGAGGAACAGATCAAAGTGGAGGCCGATGCAATAACTGCGGAGAAGATGCAATGGATAGCTGCGAAGGAGGCCGATCTGGAGGCAGAGCAGAGCAGACTCGATGAGGTGCAGAAGAATTTAGAGGCAAAGTTGGCGGCGCTCTCTTCTCAAGAGGTCAAGGGTCGGAAGGAGAAAACACCTCTCGAAGAGGTCAAGAATCTGCTCAAGCCACTAGTGGAGATGACCGAGCACAGTCATGTAGGCGAAAAGCGAACCATCGGCAGCTATTCAAACATGGCCACACCCGTCAGTCGCAACGTCGCGAGGCCCACACCAGATTCAATGCCCTCCGCGATGAAAGGCGTGATCCTCACGCAAACAGGTCAACCACTTACTACGCCTACCCCAACGGAACTCGCGAACCTTTTCGTGAACTCGCCCAAAGTTGGGCTCGACTTTGCAAAAATATTCGACTTCGAATCAGAAACAGAGGATGACGATAGCGACTCAGAAGATGATTCAGAGATACCACCTTCGCCTACTACCCGAGAACGGCCAGTCTCAGAACAATCGAGTCATTCTTCTGGGTCGACAAGCGAGTCGACCTCGGGGTCAGTACCGCTTCGCAAGCCATCCGTCCGGGGTTCCTTACAAAAACCACCCGTACGCAAAGCAGGCACTCTCCCTGCTTCTGCCTCGGACCCCACGGGATTCACCTCTTCCTCCCGCATGCGCGCATCCAAGCCGCCCAAGGCCAAATCGGGAGGGGAGGAGGCCGCTGTATCGTCGACTAACCCTTCAAGCACTGTTCGCCCCGCCGAATACGACCTTTCGGACGAGGAGAACCTCCCGAGCCCATTCCTCCGGCGGGGGGAGCGCGAACGATTAATGCTTCCTGGTAGCGGGACCTTCAAGTCGAAACGACCAAGTACAGGCAATTTGCTCAGGGTTGTTGCGACTACGAACTCGGCGGCGGCGGCTTTGGGCATCAAACCGGGGAGTGGCACATCCAAAGCGCTAGGGCCAAAGGTGTCGTCGTCACTCGCGGGTAGGAGGCCATCGTTCACGAATGGGAGAAAGGTCCCCGAGGAGACGAGAAAGGTGCCGTCACGATCATGAAACGGAGCGCGGCAGTTTGTTCTTCCTGAATCGGGTTGTTTTTTCTGTTGTTATATGTATGACTCATATAAGCATTGTTGCATTGCAGTAACTCGACGTTCATGAATGCATGTTTTTTTTTAAATCATCATCTACGTGTTGTTTTGAGGAGACGGGTGATATAATCATAATGTTTTCACAGAGGGATCTAATCATGGTCGTGAAACCCTGAGACCAGCAGACAATTTACGGAGGACTACTGCGTAGGGTACATGACGGATGAACTAAACATCTCTGCAGGGGGCACTTCATTGCACGTGACACATGCCGATTGTCGCCCATTGGCTCTGGCAGCTTTCGCAACTTCTGTCGATATAACCCCGTTATTTGAAACACGCCGTCCATGATGCATGGCCACTCAATCGGAGTCGTTGGACCTACATATAGAGGAAGAAGCCGTCGCCGTTGGCGTGACACCCACTGGCAGCGCTCAACGCATAGCAACGGCTGAAAGACAAGTCTTAGATAACCCAGGAGCCAGGATTCACTGTACTCGCTTCTTCCTGTGGCAATTGCCACGCGTTTTATCAAGATCATAATTCGGGGACCTTAATTATTGCACGAAGTATGACTGAGCGGCACAGCTTCAATGAACTGGCCCTGATCGCGCAAGATCTTTGTACACGCCATGCCGTCGGTGCCGATCATTATCATCTCGCTCCGGGGAGATGAGGTTATACTGCAAGTCCTGGGTACCTGGCCGGTCATACGCTTACAATGTATCGATCTCTATTTCTCGAGCGAGCAAGCGGAGTTGAGCTCAGCATCAAACAATTTGTGAAGCGGAGAGTCGGAGACTGGCTTGGTCTACGGTACTGTCAAGGTTTCTCACCTCGCCGTTGTCGTAGGTGGCATGTTGTTGTCTTAGCCGCTAAAAGGGTCTAATATGCCTCGTCGCGTCTATTTGGGGAATACGGCGTGGGGCAACCATAACCCAGCCAATCGAAAAGGGCGGCGATATCCGCTTTTACACTTTCCCATCGACTGTTTGTCGACATGTTTTTCCCGCATTTCGTACCAAACTCCATAAGTAAGCGTTAGATAACTCAGCATTATCTCTTGCTCACCATATCCCATTCGGGCCGAACTACTCGTTGTCCTTGCGTTCGGCTCAAGGATGTAGCCATGCTCAATATATATGGGAGAAGCTTGGAACGTGTGTCCTGCACGAACGGAGACTCCCACACTTGGTGTCTGATCGAACCATTGTTCATTCGTCTTCTAATTCTCTCCTTCCATACCTGCTTCGTGCAACATTGTAGGTGTCGCCTTTTGTGTCATCTCGTGCTCTCCATCTTTGGGTAAATACACCTCGTTTGGTTGGAGTTGTCGTGACATGTCTATCTTATTGACCGACGACGCGTTTTTCTCATCGTTCGCATATCATTCTCACATACTCTCTGCCAGGCCAGGGTTCTGACACAGGCGCTATGAACACCTCGAAAAATCCCGGTCAAGTCCCGATTCAGAGGGATGGGTTTGGCCACGCAAAATCAAACGAGGGAGTTGACGAGGGTGCTCTTCTCGTAACCCCAGGATCTGTCTTATCCCACAAGTCTTCCGCGGGGTCGCGGACTCTTCGTGGCGAAAATGAGGCTTCGAGCGGGCAGGATCCAGAGAAGGGTGTGATAAGCCCCGCGGGAAGATATGCCAAGTATGCGGGCGAAGCACCAGATGGGGGTCCCAAAGCGTGGAGTGTCATCTTTGGGTGCGTGGACTGAGTTATGCGCTGGATGTTGATAATGATGGGCATGGGTCGTCTATGCAGGACCTGCATGACAATGTGTGCGACGTAGGTTTTTTTACCGTGCCCCATTTGTTCGAGCTGATTTTTGTGATGAATAGGTTTGGATATGTAAATGCTTGGGGAGTCAGTATTTGATCCGTTTCTGGATCGGTCGATAGGCTGATGTGCGGATAGATCTTTCAAGCGTACTACGAGGAGGTGATACTTCCTAACGATAGCCCGTCAGATATGTAAGGCCCCCTTCTCGTTTCCTGTTTCTTCGTTGTTATTAAAACTGTTCGCAGTGCATGGATAGGTTCCGTGCAGGTAAGTTGACATCATTTTGGTGAAAGCTGCTGCTGATTGGATGCGCATCCTTCCCTTCTGTTCTGGATTGCATCACACATCTCGTACGATCGTTATTTCTCTGGAAAGTACGCGCTTGTCCTTTTCCCGGGGCTCTTTACCGGACGGTTATTTGATCTAGGACATTTCAAGATACCATTCTTCTGTGCTAGTTGTCTCCTAATAGTGTCCACTTTCGCCACCGCAGAGTGCAAATCGTATTGGCAGTTTTTCTTGGCACAAGGATTGGGTGTCGGTGTAGGTTTCCCACTCGTGTTCTGTGTATGAAGCCTACTGAATCCTGCCCTTTTTTTTCTCCCGAACAGCTAGGATGCGGTATAATGTTCGGACCGGCAATAGGGGTTGTGTCGCACTGGTTCTCAAAGCGACGAGGTCTAGCGCTGGGCATCACTGCCATTGGGTCATCGCTCGGAGGGACAGTGTTCCCGATTGCGGCACAGAACTTGATTCCTCAGGTTGGGTAAGTGTAGCCGTGTCTTTCTTGGTGCAACTTTCACCATCGGCCCACTAGATTCAAGTGGACAACACGAATTTTTGGATTTATAATAATTCTTTTACTTGGTGTAGCAAATCTCGTAAGTTCGCACCCCTCAACCCTTTGATCTGCAAGATGTCTTTGAAGCTAATGAGATTGATGGTAACGTTGTATGACGCAGACGATAGATAGACGGCTCCCGCCTGTGAACGTGAAAGGGGGAATGTTCAACTGGGCTGCACTCAAGAATCCCGCATATGCCGTTTATTGCATTTCTGGTATCACTACCTTTCTTGGGTTGTATACTGGTGAGTTCAGTGGCATTTTCGTCCCGCTGTTAAGCGATCATGTTCCGGGATGTGCCTGAACGTTTGTGGATGTGGAACTAACACACGTTGGATAGTGTTGACATATATACCTATCAGCGCCGTCGCAGTGGGAGTTCCGAGCGATTTCGCATTTTATCTCATCGCTATCGCCAACGGTGCTTCTGCTTTTGGGCGTATTTCCGCGGGAATTCTCGCGGACCGAGTTGGTGGGTGCCCGCCGGCGAGCAGAGGCAGTCGACGATATTGAGATGTACCAACAGGTGCACTCAATATCATGGCTCCATTCACTGCCGTAGCGGCCATCATGACGTTTGTGTGGCCGTTTGTGAAAAGTAAAGGTGCACTCATCGCGATTTCTGTGATATATGGGTGCGTAGACAATGCTACTGTTGTTCATAGTACATGATTGCCGATCGTCTTCACAGGTTTTCATGCGGAACCTACGTCTCTCTTCTCTCTGTGCCTGCCATGTCAATGGGTGCCGTCGGCGACGTCGGTCGACGCATAGGTCTATTTTTGAGTTTTGCTTCCTTTGGCTCCCTCGCTGGGACGCCAATATCCGGGGCCATCAACTCAGCAACGGGTGGCTTCGAGGACATGGGGTGGTACGCTGGTGGGTGCTCCGAACTCCGAGTCTTTTCGCGCGCTAGGCATCCTGAAGGGTGAATTAGGTGGAATCTTGATATTTTCCGTGTTCTTGATGGTATTGACGCGGTATCTTCACCTCGGCAAGTTGACAGGCAAGTTCTAGAATGCCCAACCTCTACTATCCACATACGCACGCATGTGCTATGACACCAAGGCGGCTAGAACGAACAGGTTTTTTCATAATTTGAGATAGCTATAGCATTCATACATGTACCACGAGTGTATCAGACGAGTGCTCGGTTAATTCAGGACGCTGTGATCCTCGAGCCGGCGGGGCTTGCAACACCGTGATTAGCAGTCAGAGTGACATGTCAATAGAAAGCACAGACTTGATGGTCCCAAGAAAGAACACTCACCGTGTGACTGCCGTTATCATATTCTCAAAGTATTCCAGGTCGATTACGGTCGTTGTGTGCTCACAAATATCAAAATCGTAGAGAGAAGGCCGCTACTGAATGTTTAGTATAATCATAGGTAGAAAGAGAAAAAGGGTGATTTGCTGGGGTGACATAACGATCGGACAAACTCGTGAACTAGCCTATTAAACCAAAGATCTGTTGAATATGAAAAGTCTACTGTACGCGCCACTTAACAATAATCACTCGTTTCCGGAACGTGACTCCTCATCAGACTCAGTCTGGTGCTCCTGGTTGTGCTCAATCGCCTCATTGAAAGATGGAGATACGCAAACTAGTCTCAGACATTTTGGAAGTTAAGACACAGGTCCTGACCTTCGACAATGCG
>JBBPLJ010000066.1:38447-52402 GCA_038089715.1 Veloporphyrellus conicus
CCTGTGGTTTTTCGCCTACCCTATCATATCCTTACTATACACCTGTATCTGCATAGCCATCAATCAATCTTGTTTTTCTCTGTAGTGTATAAAGCTCGGTACACACTAGTAGATCCAGCGATTGTGTAGACGACGAACAGGGCCTGTGGCAAGTTGACAACGAAGGCACCGACCGCTGTATTGGAGCATACGAGCATGCCACCGGAGGGACTACTTCATCGTTTTGTACAACGATATATAATATATTCGTGATTCTCGTTTGGAACAACATGCAAGTCCGTCCTAAGTGTGGAAAACCCCGTTGTGTTATAGAGTCCGGACGTTTCTCGAGAGCGCAAAATTCAATATGTACACAGTAAAGTCCAAGGCGGTCTACAAGAACCCTGTTAGGCCGGTGGTAGTAATGGAATGCCTAAAACGAAAGGAAGCCGAATCCATTGCTCTTTTTGACCCTAGTCAATGCCACTGTCAGAGCCTGGAACATCGTTCCTGCATTATTCCCCGAAGGATAAAGTTCCTCCCTTGCCTTGATGGGCATCATGTCATCCCGCCGTCGATACGTTTCATGGACAATCTTGCGCCCCTCGACTTTACGAATAAATTTACCTGGGTGCGGGGTGCTTGGGTTGGTGACACTAACAATGCAGCTCGTAGTTCTGACGGAGTCGTCCACCGCACAATGTTTGGGCAAGCTGACGTCCTTCCAAGCACCATTGAATGGCTGACTCACTGTAAGAATATACCATCCAAAAAGTATGGGAAACATACCACCAAAGATGTATCTCCTTCGACCAAACCAGCTTTCTGTATCTTGCCGCGCTTAGCATGCTTCCAGGTCTGAACTGTCTGAAACCAATCACCGGTCGCACCAGATCTAACTGCGCAGCTCAGTGTATGAAGAGACACTGAGGAAAAAGCCGACAAATGACTCACTGCATTCACCTAATGCTCCATCTTTGGCAAAATTCAACTCCAGCCGGAACCATTCCCAAGCAGTTTGGGCATTGTCGAAATGGCACATCGCTCGATCGATCAATGAGGACTGCACTGTCACGTCGTTCCCTTCCAGGACCTATATCTTCTTTCCTTCGCTTGTATTGCTCTGGCATGTAAATCGATCTGATTCGGCTCTGAAATGGGGTCAGTTGAGTCCCGTTGTATATTTTCTTCATCGGGCACGCACTGTAACAGAGAACGTTTCGCAGGTCTGATCAGCTGCCATTGCAAGATGTTGTCTTCCTCGAGGTGCATACCGGGCTCTCGCGATGAGATTCCAAATTTGACGCCAAAATATTTGAGGGTTACTTCTATACAGACCGGAGTTACATTCTTGACCTCCCGCATGATGGCCAGGTGGGATAAGGAACCGGGCTGCTCTCCCGAAACGGAGCTACTGTTCTTAAGAAGGGGCACCGTGCTATTACCTAGAGCAGGCGATGTGCTGGGAATCGGTGTAGTGTTACCCGCTGCCCAATTCGTCACATGTCCGCTTGCCATGGTAACTACTGAAATAGTGAGTAAGAGCGTAACAATCCAAAAAAAAAGGGTTTACCAGTATTTAGTTTTTGAGAGGACAGTTATGTCTTGTTCATTGAGCAGAGGCGCGCCTGAATCGTTCGGAAGCGTGATCGCGCAGATGGTTCACGAGAAACACACTCAGAAAGTAACTTCCAGAGCGCATCGTGCAGACGCGCTCACAGACCTGGCTTGAAATCGGGCGACAAAGTTCAAGAGAACCTTGCCAAACCCTGTCATCAGGTTCTCTGATGAATGGGATTTCACCCGCAAACACCTATTGTTACCAGGTCAGCTGATGAATTATACCTTGCAAACGTTGGTACCTCGTAGATTAGCATACCAAATGCGTACACATTAGTTTCGGAAGTCAAAGGATGACCCCTCAAGGCTTCTGGTGCCAAGTTCCTAAAATCATGCCTATTTACACTTCCGCCGTTCCGGAGGACCACACCTTTGAAAGACCAAAGTCTGTGATGCATGCCTTCCCAGAGTCATCTACAAATACATTTACCTATGGTTGTATGAATTAAGTGCGAAATGCGATAGGCGATCACTTACACCCTTGAGATCACCATGGACAACCTGCTCCTCGTGGAGGTAGAACATCCCAAGGGAAACTTCGTAGATCTTCACAGTCGACTTGATTAATCAGCAAAATCCTTCGTGGTCATCGGAATATACCATTTTGGTGCGATCTGCCCTTGGATTCTTAGCGGGGGATTGAACAAGATTATCGTCGTGCATGTACCGCGATATAATATATGGTGGACATGTCAAAGTGGATGCGCCATAAAATGGAACGATATGATCATGTCGTAGCCTGCTCCAGATTTCGACTTCACTTTTCGATGCCTGTGTATACATATTGGACAGTTTGTAGGTACAGAAGCAGGGGGCTGACCTCTTTCATGTTCTCGAAATCCTTCAAAGTCTTGACCGCAACTGTTACGCCCCGAAATTGCGCCATATACACAGTAGAAAAGCCGCCACCACCAATTATGCCAAGACCTTCAAGATCATATCTAGTGATTAGCCACTTATTCTGTTTTGGTGCGCTCCTTCCCGTGGTTGTTTTGATGCATTCCAAGCTCTTTTGAATGAACAGCGTCTCCAGTGGTTCTTTGAGGCGCTATTGATATTCCTCAATTCCTAAGAAATGAGTACCACTGGAGAGAACAAGTGCAAGTATACACAAACCCTCTCCATGGCAAACATGTTCAAATCATCATGCAGAGGCTTGCAGAAATGTCGTTCTTCAAGGCATTGCTCTGCTATGATGAAATCAACCTCCAGATCGAGGAAGCTAATCAACACCTCACTGATTGCTTACACCTTTTTCAGGCGGGTCTATCATCTTGAGAAATGTCACGGGCAACGGATCGGAATAGCGGACGTGACCGCGGGCCGTGGTGAAGGCGTGTGGAACGAATGAAAGCGAGAGGGATTGACACCACGAGAAACAGTACAAAGCGCAGACCGCAAGATCATAAGTGTACGTAGTTAGGTAATGCAGCGCAAGGGTAACAGAACGACATATAGGACCTAAGTAGCGGATGCGTTTACAATTGGAATCGAGTAACTATAAAATAAAGAGGGGTCCGGTAACGTACGAAAGAGTCCGTTGTTCGAAAGAGTCCGTGTTGTAAGTAATCGGGAGGGTGAGTGGTCGGGCATTAGCCGTGAGCCTCACAAGAAATAAGTCGTTGATGCTACTTTTTATCTCTAGATTGAACTTTTGGTGCATCATCTGCAAACTGAAAAGGAAAAAGAAGCAAAGCTAGATCACGAAGATCTCCAACGTGTTCTCACAATTGTAGATGGGAACTATCCAGAGATTCGTCGTCAGCTTGACCTTCGCAATGAAGAAGACGAGGATCAAGCCATCTTGAAATTTCCTGTCAAATGACTAGTCTAAACATCGGCGGGGCGTCGTCCTTTGACTCGACGATCAACCAATGCTACTCGGCACACACGCACATCTCAAGTTCTGTTACATTATGTGGCGTTGATGTTTGACTTTTACTTGAGCTCTGATGAACGTCCTTGATCACGATAGCCGCCCGCTTAATCACAGCTTTGCATCTCTTCCTCGCGAATTTGATATGATTGTAGGTGTTCACCATTCCCAGTACTACATTGAATGCAGGGGATAAATCACCGGGTAAATGAACAGGGATGCCTATCAAAGCTTCAATGTCAGACATGGTTGTAGTGGATTGAGTGAAAGGGCAAGTGACGATGCCCAGCTGAACGACCGCCACGCAGCTGGCCTCTCCTAAAGCTGCCTAAGTAAATAATGAGCGCCGTTAAACAAGATGAGGCGACAGTCTGCCTTGGCGATTTCGGAATTCTGCCTGGCCGTCGGCATGACGCAGCTGTCAGCCTAGGGTGGGAAAGAATTCTATATAGCCAACTCTCATTGGATCCTTGCTCAATGATGTGTACGGGCAGGTCACCAGACGCCACGGTGCAGTCTGGAAAACCGCGTTCAGAGACTATTGCTGTAGTAGCGGATGGAAGTTCAAACGTTCCTGCTTCAATTTGCAATCCACTAACTTATTTAGGATTAGCGCCCACACGATGCAAGGTACCACTCTTTCAATGGTGAGTTCTTCTAACTCATGTGGTTTAGCCGTTCGTGCGGTAGATACATTCCTAGGGTCTTCGTCGTGTCCTGCTCTCGACGCGTTCTAGTAGCGTTCCGTACAGGTTACTGCTCAAAAAGGTGGGGGCTTCTGCGACCGTTTGGGAATCGGCATTTTGTGCAGTTTGATCCCAAACTGATAGCACCAATGCATCCGTTCGAAGGATCCATATTGTATACATGATTGATCGCCATATAGTGTTCATTTTTCATCGCCTGTTGAAGGACATACAAACAAATGCTTTTACTTAGCTGACACAGATCATCCAACCTACAAAATCTGATCTTAAGCATCCCTCCCCTCCACTGGTATGCCCGCATACTCGTCATACCCAAGAGCCAAGTTCAAGTTCTGTCAGCAGCAGCATCAATATACAGTCAGCCCTCGACCAAATAGCAAAGAGGGAGAGGAGAGGAAAAGAAAACGAAACCAGGAAACATACCTGCAAACACTGCGTCGCAGCTCCCTTCAACAAATTATCCAATCCCCCGACAACAACCACGCGCTCCAGCCCGCTGTGGACCTGGGCCCCACCAACAACCCATCCATGCCGACCTTGCACGTCCCCGAGCGTCGGGACGACCTTTTGGATGTGCACGAGGCGCTCGCCGGCGTAGTACGATGCATAGAGCGATGCAATGTCGCTGGCGCTGAGCTTCGACGTGGACAGTGGGAAAGAGAGCGTGCTAATGATGCCGCTGAAGAATGGGGCGACGGTCGGAATGAAGGCAAGCTGCACGCGCGGCTTCGAGGGAGTGGGAGTGGGGGCGTCGGCGGAAGTGGGAAGGAGCTTAGAGAGGTGCCATCCCGCCTCGCGTTCGTGGATATGGTCCGTGAGCGAGTATGGGCGAATACCGCCTCCGAGGCTCTCAGGCGCTACTTTGGGTAATGTTACCGGACGAGCACCGGCCTCCCCCTGAGTGATCGTGCCGGCACCGCTGTACCCGGAGACACCAAATACGGTGGGCCAAGCGGGCGGTGCAAGGTACGGAAGGAGAGGTGCAATGAGAAGTTGTGTCGAGGTGGCATAGCAGCCTGGATTTGAGATCCTTTTGGAGGTACGGATATCGGTGCGTCCGTACAATTCTAATCGGAACATCCGCGAGACGCGAAATGCGAGCGATGAAATGAGAAAAGAAATTGTCATTACAGATTCCCGAACCACTCTTTACAAAGCAGGGGAAGAAAACGATCCCTCACCAGGCAATCCGTATGTCCAGCCATCCTCGAACCTATAATCAGCGCCCAAGTCCACGATTACACTGCCCTCGCCTTGCCTCTTCTTCGAACCCTTCTCGACTGCGTCCACAAAGGGCTTGCATACCCCGTTTGGAAGTGCCATTACCCATGCGTCGACTTCGCCTTGCTTCTCCATCCGTTCAACGTCCTCAACCGAGAGATTTGTATGTGTGATTGGGGACTTGGTGTACCCATCCAGGGAGTGTCCTTCGAGGACACGAGAAGAGACGTGGGTGAGGGAGAGGTATGGATGCATGTTCAACAGGGAGGTCAGCGCCTGTCCAGTGTACCCTCGTGCTCCGATGAGTGCAACACGTTTCGGCTCCGTGGAAGGCGCCGGGGCATGAGTGGCATATCCCCGGTTACCATTAGGAACCCCAGGTCGACGCGCTAGCGTAGCGAAGCCTCTACTCCCCCCTAGTTGTGCTTTTGTGAGCCCGACAGGGAGGTACGACCTCACTACCCGTCCACTCTGCTCAAGGTTCCTGACAACCTTTTCTACTTCACTCACATCACTGATACCGTACCAGAACAAGGAGCGACCAGAACGCGTGAAAGAACCTTCCGCACGATCGAAATGCCAGGAACGATCCATCATCTCTTCACCCTGAGTAGGGTGGGTGGCCGAAGGGGAGGGGGCGGTAGGAGGAGAGATAGATGCTGTCCATACGAGTTGTCGGTGATCCTTCTTCAACGCATTCCAAACATTGTCGAGGACGCCGTTGAGGACGCCAGCGCGAGACGCGAGAAGTTTCGTTAGCACTGGTATCTGACCTTCAGGGTGCGAGACGATAGCAACGGTATCCAGAGGTTCGTCTGCGTAGATCGACCACTCTCTTGGTTTGGCATTTTCAAGCTCGCTGAGGACTCCTGCGACACTTTCCTTGCCGTTGCGGATACCCTCGTCGCGTTCAGAGATAACTTGGCGAAGTCGATCTTTTCCAATACTCTCCAAGGTTTGGTGTTTAAAGAGCTTGTATCCTCGGCGAATGAGTGTACCCGCACCAGAATCAGTGAAGAGTTCCCGTTGAAGATTGGCAGCAGAGATAACTGCCACGGAAGAGGAACGGGGAAGGACATCCAGCAGCTCTTTGAACTCTCGCAACTTGAGCTTTGTACCGTACTTGACCCAAGGTTCTTTCATAAGCTGATCGTATTCCTGCTCGTTGACTGACATCAAGAGGATTCTGCAGAGATTGCGAGACATACACACCTCGTCTAGGTTGATCACATCTAATTTTTCTCCTGTAACACCATGGAACAGACCGCCTTTCTCGTTGATAAAGACGATTTTCATGGGTTCAAGCTCTTTAGCAAGTTCTCCTGCAGCGACATCTGCATTGACGTTCAAGATTTGACCTTCGTTGCTCTCAGCAAGACTGCATAGGATGGGCAGTGCTCCCGCACGGATTGACGCTTCAATGGGCCGCTTATCGACCCGAGTAATCTTGCCGACCAAACCGTACTTATGAGAGTCGAGAGCGGTAGCGGTGAAAACACCAGAGGTGATAGGGCGGGCACGTGTACCGAGCTTCTCGAGTGCACCAACCAGTTTTAAGTTTTCCTCGAGGAAAACGCGGCGGGCGATTTGGAGCGTCTTTGCATCTACAAAACACAAGCAAAGAGAATACATTGGTATGTTGAATAATCAATGCATTTGAGAAAGGAACCTACCGGTAACACGAATGCCATCGATATACTCCGGCTTAACGCCCTCACCCTCAAGAATGTCGTTCATTTGTGGACCAGCGCCATGAAGCACAACGGGGTAGAGTCCCACGCGGTATAGGAAGCTAAGGCTGAGTGCGAGCTCGTCGAGGTCATCGAGAACTGCACCACCAATTTTGATAACAGCAAATTTTGCGGGCTGGGATGGATGAGAAGAAGAAGAGAAGATGCGAAGGTGACGTTCGACCTCGCGTTTTGTACCGAGAGAGTAGAGGAGGCGGGTGATCGTATCCTATATAAGATGTGAACACACCGGTCGATTGGTAGTAAGAGAAACGGACCCTGTCAGTCTGAGCAACAGACTGGATAGACCTGACCGGAACTCCACCGCGCACAGCAGTGAGCGCAGCTTGACGGCGGCCGGCGACGATAACCGCTTTTGTGGCCAGATTCAACCGAAAGGGCAGCAATGCAGTACGAGTCGACAACATTTTAGTGATGTTGGCGGTGATGGTACAAATTGAGGTGAGAAACGAAAAAAAATCCCTACGCTTGCCTTGTCACTGACACGAGGCCCCTCGACAACTTTTATACTGCCAAATAGCGAGCAAAATGCTGTTGGCTCCAGTGTACGAATGCCGTTGGCAAATATATCTCACAGCTGGACGAATCTGCTCTACAGCTAACACAGGATTATTACACGTGTGAGCTGTCTGACTCGGCGGAACTCGTTCAAACTGTGCGTATTGACAACGCTGACTTTGCGTGCATCATACAGCGTTGCAATTTTGATTCCCTTTTATCATCCCATTCTCGACGCATCAAGGAGGCAAGCTTCCACTTCCATTCAGTTAGGTCGCTTCGATGGACGCGGAACACGCGTCGCAGTACTAGACACCGGCAGATGGTCATTCAACGCCGGTTGCGAGGCATTCGAACACCAAGTACCTTGATTATGTCGACGAACATCTTTGGCGGAATCCCCAAGGGACGTCTTTTGACGCAACACGAGCTCGGAAGTTCTCGTACTTCCGCTTAAACCAGCTGGCACTTTCGAGATCTCATAACCCTATCATTTGGCTGATCTGTACCACCGGCTCATCCTGTGCATTTTCACCCATTCGTTCGTCCAGTTGCCCTACTTACTGCGGAACTGCCATTGCAAGCCAACATTGGGTTAGTCAACTTTGTGTTTTCCGGTTTGTTATGCCGAACTAATTGAGGATCCGCATGGGACAGAGCGTCTTGGCACTCTAGAACCTTCATGATTACATTTATAAGGCTGGGTTTTGTATCCGCAGAGATGGGGATCCAGATCCTGCGACGTCTAGACAATGGTCACTCACTCGGCAGAAGTCCAGGGAGGCTATTTGGTGACTTCGACATCAAGATTCGACGACATCTCTGAGGCCTACTATGCGGCAGGTCGCGCGAAGTAGCAGTCACACTTTTGAAAATGTCACCCACATCAGCGATATCATCCGTACATTGCCGAATGGAAACTCTGAATTCCGTTCCACCATTGCGCCTCCGTGTTCTTGACATCCTCCCGTAGGCTTCACGAAAGCGGCGCGCCGGTTGCTGATCGACAAGCCAAGAATGAAGTTAGTAAGTACCTGTGGATAGCTGCCTTGACCACCGCCGTCTTCGATTGCTAACACTTGACTTAGAGTTCAAGGCTCCAAGACTCATGATTTGTCAGGCCATCTCGAAATGCGCCTGAGCGAGGAGTGGGTCATTGTCTAGGGCTCAATTACTTAACGAAGGCGGCTTCCTAATTCAACCGGATGACAGACAATATACACAGGATGAACAAGCGAGTTGGGCTCTTAGTGAGTAACCATGGTTTGTGTGAACTTCGCCCATAGTATTTGAGTATTGTTGCTCTTAGGAAAAAGTAAGCCTCGGTATCCAACTTGGCCACCTAACGAAGCCATCTCTGATATTGGGTTGCCAATCCCGCAGCGCTACAAGCCTGACAAGAACACGACGACGTGTGTACAGGGACCTTGTGGGAGGATCTATCAAACGATCTATTAAACGACACAAACGACTTATGTTGTGTTACCATCCAAGTTCCCCCCACTGATCGAGAATCAGATAATCAAATCAGAGCACTCGCTTCTATAAGGCTACAAGAGGAAACATGTAGCTGGGAAGGACTCGTGAAGGCGCGATCTTGCAGCCATCCGATTTAATGGTGAGATACATTATACTAATCTTGGGGTGACGACTGTTGCATAACAGGCTCCATGATGTCGTGCTCCAATCCATAGTATCATCAATGGCTATTGTAGTAACGTGAACGGAATGCTATTGAAACGGGATTCATGGCTGGGGAAGTTTCTTGAGGTCTGCCACATGTTTTCGTCGTATAGTTATATTTCAATCCAGGAGACATGACCGGGGGCAGCCGGGAGTGGAGTCAGGGGCAGAGTCCGCTGTGCTCGCGGATCCCGATTCGCCGCGTTCGATCCAGGCTGGCAAACAACTACAGGAGTCCCGCCTAGTCCCGGCACCTTCTTCTCGTTCCACAGGAGCTTTTTTTGTTTACCTCGCAGCGCAAGCAGAAGTTCCGAACGGCATTCCTACGTAGGCAAGCTATTAAATGATCTCATGCTTCGGGAAACGGCTCTCTTTAAGAACAGTGTAATCAGAATGGGACGCAGAAAAAATAATCCGCTTGCCAAAGTGCGTCTAGGGACCAGATGTCATAAGTATAAGGAACTGCAAATTCAAATGAAACGCCGCAAAGACCACGGAAATGAACAAACGAAAAGACGAGCCGCAGACTCCGGTATGTGGGAAATAATCTCATGCAGAATTCGCCGTCAAAAGTCGGGTTGTAGCGAGATATCGAAATCACTAGTGCGGAACAAAAATTCGAGCCGTTTCCAGGATTGTTCTAGTCGAGGCGACCTAGTCGATCCATTCTGATGGATTATCGAGTCCTCCGATCACCCCTCCACGGGGATTACTTGAGTCCTAAAGACCAGGCCAAAGTTGGTTAGTGCTAAACGGGGACAGCGTCCTCCAATTTTCGGAACCCTTGGTTACTTCAAGGTCACCCAAGGCAGTTCTGGGGAGGAAAACGTAGACAATATGGTCGAGTCGTATGCGTTGGGACACCTCCAAGATCAGAAGTCGCGGAGGTCACCCGGGTCTTGAGAAGGCATGGTGTCCGAATCTAGCCCGGGTCAAATGCTCGCAATGAATTAGAGCTAACAAAAAAAAACACGACCATATTGAATAGATATGATCCAGATAATAGATAGAGCGGGGATCAAGCATATCGATACCATGTACGGTTTGATGGACATGATACGGGCGGAGGGAGTGATGGTTTGCCAACGGATGGCTGAAAGTGGCCCATTCATGGACACTCGAAGTCATGTCGGCTATTTTCATAACCACACGGTTTGTTTTCATTCGAGTGACAGCATCCTCGTGCCCAACCCGAGAGCGATCAAAGTGGATAGGTATTAGCACTCGACGGAGAATGGACGAGCTGGTTCACCGCTCGGAAACATGGTTCTTGGCAAGTGCGTGTAGACGGAACTACGAGTTCAGAGACAACTGTCATTCAGTCTGTGAATCTGCAAGAGACTACAATCTGAATAAAGCCGCGCATCTATGCAGACGATCCCAAGGCCTCATCTTGTTGTGTCTTCAGCTGATCCTAAAAGACGAACGGCAGCGAGTTACGGTAGTTGCCAGACGGGGACCATCACTTGTTGTAACCACAGCTTGTCGCACAACTATGTTCATATGAAAGGAAATGTGCCCGCTCGATTCGCGAGACGAACAGGAAGGCACGAACGCCAATAAGAACTAACACATACTTGGATCAGTGTAAAGAGTACTTCATGCTGTTGAAGTTGGTCATGTAATTCACCGCCCGCCTAGCTCAATCGGATAGAGCGTCAGACTCTTAAGAACTAGGCAATCTGAAGGCTGCGAGTTCGACCCTCGCGGTGGGCTAATCGTTTTTTTTTCGTTTAATGACCCCTTTTTCATTAACGGAAGTATTTGCAGGTATACATAGACGTATTGCTGGGTGCCATTCTTGAAAGCACCATATGTAGCCTGGATGCCCGGTGGTCCACCATGATTGATATTACACTTTCCTTGTTTTGTAGCATTCGCGCACCCTAAACCCGACGCTTCTCGTACTAGCCGTCGCGGCCCTGGTACCAGTACTCGACACGCTCCGTCGTTCTTCCACTGGCACTGCAGCTGGTAACGTAACACAAGAGGGGACTTTTCTGTCCGTTTCATCATTGATGATGAGCCGAAAATGTGTACGGTTCCTTTGTTTCGTCACACTAAACCAAAAACAGAATGAACAAGTCGTGGCTAGTATGCCTCGTAGCAGTTCCCTGATTCTTCAAGTTGACACCAAAACGCAGACCGCGGCTGTACATGACAAACCTCGTCCCTATCTCATGCCAACTTTTCATCAGTCGACGCTTGGGCATTAACAATAAGGAGGGGACTACGGCCCGGACCCGACTCAAAATACCACGGCCTCGAACATTTGGACGTCAAATCACCGCATATCCCCATGTCCAGCCACGCAGTTGTAACGCACCCACGTCGCATGAACCCATGGGAGTCATTGAATGATGCACGTGAGACTGGCGCCGAGCCTCAACCAACGCTTGGCCTGTCGTGGTATCGTGTCACAGACAGGAAGTTGCTGGCACGCCAAAGTTGCACCCATGTCTTAGCGCAGGAACAACCCGTGTCAGGCCCTTGGCCTTCTTCCCTTCTATTCCGAATGTTGCCCTCCCACCTCCTCGCACTAGCCGCCCTTTAGGTCAAGGACGCTTCTCGGGGTACGTAGGGCGGGGCCTCCCGGGCTCACTAACGTGATACATGCCGTTTTTGCGAGATGAAACAAACGACGTACGCATATCTCCGTTTTCCTTGCTCTGTGTCTCAATTGAACGCAACGTGCCAGCCAGATGCGCGGTCGACTGACCCGACTCCGAACCCAAACCCTGGGTCTCTTCCCTCATCCATGCCACCAGCAGTCACATCATATCAGTTATGCCAAGCGCCGTATTGGTCCGAAATTTGATAATGACAAATTGATTTACCAGTGCCACGCCCAACGTTGACGCTATGTGACGTCTCGTCCTAAAACGGTCGATGGGGGCAAAAAGACAAAATGAACGAGCCGAGACGCGTGTGAACATGCGCGACGTATTGCACCTTCGGATCACCCGCACGCACGATGCATGTGAACGCCATGGCACTGCACAGCATCAAGAAAAGTGAAAAAAGATCTTTTGGAAGACGAGCCTCCACAATGCCACCAATCCGGATCCTCCTCCCAATCATATGAATGGTGTCATGCGATCATCCCTGCCCCCGCTCGAGGGTCGCGCTCAAGGGCAGTATGCCATCCCCGAATAATTTCAATATAGAATTGTGGAAGGAGGGCTAGGGCTTGTCCTCCATTCTGCCTCTTTTCTCACCTCTTGACTCTGGTGCTGGCACAGTGAGAGATTCGGCTTCCACTCGCCACGATTTTCACCTTGGCACGCTTCCCCAGTTGATTTTGAAATAGTCTTGAACTAAAAGATCTCAAACGAGACGGAAGTTCCAGGAACCTCACAGGATGTCTGAAAGTGGGCTCCGTCCCCCAAAGAAGTCACTCAGTCACTGGGCGTGCGTGAAAGAAGAAGGTTCGGTCGGCTGAAAAGCCTTGCAAGTGAGCATTTGTCAGGACATCCAATACCATCCGAGCCTTTTTATCCATTCGGAAGTGCGCATCTTGAGTGGCAGAAACGACCTAGGCGACAAGGCCGAACATGCCCTGAAGCCTCCTCCGGTTCTGGGCTGAGCGCTGAGGGGCGCAAGATAGATATAAGTTCTGGATGGACCCCTTGGAGTATATCTTCAAGACACGTGTGTGCGGCAGCAAGTCACGCCAACCGCAATGCATTGAAACTGACATGTGCATATTGATAATATATATACACATTCAGATCTGAAAAATGACCCCCGAGAAAGAAAAGAAGAGAAAAGAACCTTGTATCCCTAAGCCCGATCAAGAGGAATACAGCAAACAACAAAACGGCCATGTACACGCACCATGCATGGAAACTATGTATGAAATGTTAAATCAAAACTGGCGTAGAATAAGGGATACCCTAATCTCGAACCCTTATCGTCGAGCGAGTCAACGCTAAGAAACCCTACGAATGATGGACCAGAATGATGAAAAAGGAAAGAAGAAGGACCACAACGTATATCCATATCTACGTTATCAATGCACAAAGACGAACAGAGAGAGAAAAGGTTTGTTTGGTTTTCGTTGTGTGAATGAGCGTCGTCAATGTGAACAAGTGAGTGGGGAGGATGAATGGAATGCAAATAGGAATGAAGCGTCACCATGGACGCGTGCAGTGATGTATGATGATGATGAGATGGCAAGAAAACGAAAGAAACATACAGACAATGAACCTAACTTGTTTGCATGATGAAATGGGAAATGAACCCGCGAGGAAACCCGTCCACGCACGAAGATAGCACGGGGATGTGTAATGAAACGGCACATTTAGCTTCAGAACCGGCAGACTTCCGGTTCCCAAACCTCTGGAAACGGGTACCACATCGCGGGGAGCTGGCAAAGTCTCAACTCCCCCTCCTCACGCCCACATATCGCGTAATCGAGCCATGCGTCTTGATACCGGTGGGTGCCGGTGCGCTTGCGATACTCAAACCCCATTTTTCGAAGCGACTTGAGACCACGTGCAAAAAAGGCGGCGCACTGTTGCCTTTCGACACGCCACGACTCCATGTTGTCTATTTCGTCGTATTCTGGGAACTGCATGCATAGCCGGAGGTCGTGTAGAGCATAGAGGGGGGAGAGCG
>JBBPLJ010000067.1:0-14282 GCA_038089715.1 Veloporphyrellus conicus
GCCGCCGACTAGATTCTGTGGATGCTAGGCCGGTTTACAAAGTATAATTCAATTGGGAGAGAAATTGCAATCATTGACAAACTAAGGATACAATGTTCCAATCATGACCCTACAGTCCCCATTTCCCCCTTCCGCGAGTCCCAGCAAAAGAGGGGAAGGGATATCGTCCCTCTAGAGTTCCCAAGAGGTAGGAGAGCGTCCGTGCAATATGATGTGACCGCGGCTACCTGCACATTGTTGTGTTGTGATTTGAGCAGGCATCCTAACTGCACGAGCTCGACTGCAGTGTGTCGTTTACTCTGATTCAAATAACGTGATGAGAAACATATCAAGGCAAGGGATGACAGGATACGTACTGGAACGAGCTCTCATCTTTCTGCGCTTACGTCTGAGTCTGCGGGAACGCTTTTTCTTCCACTTCTCTCTCATTCTGTCAGGTATGGAGTGAGTATACACAAGATGATTCGTTGGGAATGAAGACGTACCTGTCGACAGGTTGAAGTGGCTGAGGAGAAGGAGTGGAGGATGTTTCGCGGGGGGGTATGCTTGGGGCTTCGTTGGTGCTGTATAGTGTATTATGTCATTTTCCCACGTCTCTTATCAAATAACCTCGTTTGGAGTAACACATTTTTCGATTACGTCAGCACGAAGTGCGGAACAGTTGTTTTGACGTCGTTGCAGGCAATGCGGTCACGAATTACTCGTCTGGCTCGTGCACATCTCCTCTTCACACCTGCCGCTACTAAACTCCACTTCCGTCCTGTTCTACCGCCGCCACCCCCGCGTCTCCGGATAACCCCCTTCCAACTCCCACTTTGCCGGTGGTCCTCGTCCCAAGCTCCGTTAGCTGACCCCTCTCGCCCGGACCTGTTCTACCACCTTCTTCCATTGCCACGCGAGCCTGACCCCTCCCAGTCCATCCCCGTCTATGCTCTCTCCTTCCTCCCCACTCCGCCCCCATCGCACCGCTCAGCGACCGTCCTTGGTTGGCTCCCTGCTGTCACAGAAGGTGGGTCTGAAGACGTCGATGCCGGCTTGAACGACTTTGTAGAGAATCGTGCGTCTACGGTTTTCCAATCTTACCACCAGCACGTGCCAACGCTCTCTTAGCACGGTTCCGCCCTCTCTTGCACGAAGCGATCCAGCAGGCATTGCGTGAGGGTGCGGATGACGTTTGGATCAACACCGCTATGCAACTTCAGCAAGGATGGATGCATATCCATGGTGCGTCCCGAGCCCACACGCGCTAGTCCATTGACGCTGACACATGCAAGATTACCGCAATATCCCCGCCCTGGGTAGAATTGGCGACCCCGATGATATCATTGCGTCGGTGCTCGTCGAAGACAGCAAGGTGCGCTCTTGCATCGTGCGTGCACCTTGACGCCATTCTGAGCGCGCTCCCGGCCTTTGATAAGATTCTACCTGAAACCTATCAGGCCATGCCCTCTTACCGATTCTGCACTGCCGATGGACCCATACAATTGACGGAGGGTCTGGAAAAGAAACTCAAGGGCGTATTGGAAGCCGTCACTTTGCGAGAGTTGCAGTGATACGAGTCCAAGGCATTGATCCAACTGCCATGAATGGAGGGCCAAATACCAAGCATTGTGCCGCCCAACGCAGTGTTTACATTGCTTCATCTTGTGCACAAGTGAAAGGGACGTTGGCACTCTCGGTCCACCCTGTTGTGTCCGTCGCACCGTTCCTATTTGTGAATACTCCCGACAGGCGGCATATCTGTTGCATGGAGTCACCGTCGGTATGTAGCGGTACTTGAAAATTCTATCATCTGTGGTCAGTCACGCTTTTGAGCAAGTGACAGTATATATTCGGACTTGCTGGTAAGCTTGGTGTCTAACTCGAAGAATCAAATCAACACTTGGAAAGGAACCACGAGACATCCGACGGAGTTTAGAGTGCCCAAGTGCCTCAGTCGCATTGTATGCCTATCTCTATCTTATTTTCTCCTTGGAAAGACCTTGTTGGAGCATCGGGCCAGCTGGCAATGCTAATGGACACCGCGGGTGGAATCCGAGCCGTTTGGTTTGACTCCATGATGCAGTGGTTAGCTCTGCCGCTGAACCGTTGCCAAGGACGTCCTGAAGCTTGTACATAAACCGGCTGATACTAGTAAAGCGGTCTCCTCGCCCTCGGGCTTGGTGCCCACCCAGGCACTGTCATTGCTACACCCTTAGTAAAACCTTGCACGCATTCGGACCGTGGGGAGGGAACAACATAAATTCAAGCATATCGTATGATAGGGCAAGGGTAGTCATAACTTGTCGTAATACCAGTCATTTAAAGTAAAACGTGCCCTGCAGAAACTTGTCACGTCCAGCGCTCAGCACTTAGCAGCCAAGGTCACGGAGAAAGCAAAAGACGGAAAGATAGTGGGATTGTCAGAATCAAAGTGAGCAAGAAGCAAAATAATGATAAGAAATCACGAGAAAACAAAGTTCAGTTAGAGATCCAAGGTCATAAGAGAGCCGTTAGATGTCGTTTGATGGTGGAATGATGGTTACGCGTCGAAATATTTTCTCACGTTGATGATACGTCGAGCGTCCAAGGTCACATCAGATTTTAACCACGGTACGAATCACGGGGCGAACGAGGGCCGAACAAGCCAGGGCTTCCGCGGTCGGGAACAAGCAGAGTGGGTTCAACAGAGGGTGGGGTAGGAGCCAGCGCAGGATTCGCTGCAAGATAAAGATATCAGCCAACACTTACAATATAAATCCCAAACACGAGACTCACGCTGCCACGTAACCCATGAATGAGCTTGTCTAGGTTCCGGCATCGGCTCAGGAGGTGGCACATCCTGCCTTTTCCTAGGGCGACGTGTCCCTCGTTGCGGAATGGTGCGCCAAGCTGGACGAATTTGCGGAAGATCCTCAGGCGGAGGCGGGACATCAGGGGGTGGAGGTGGGGCTGAGGGAGGAGGACCCGGTGCCATCGGTGGTTTCCTGTAACATTCGTGAGTCACAAAGAGGGGAACAAGCACAGGATAACAAACCATTCAGGATCAAACTCTCCACCTGGACCGTACTTTGACTTCATCATCATCAAGTATCCAAGTTCGCTACAAGGGTGCTTAGCATCAGGGCTCAGTATATCGCTAGATGGTTACGCACTGTTGGATGTTGCGACGTTCCTCACGCAGCTTCCCGACCTCGCCCAAAAGCATGCGAACCTCCGTGGCAAGAGCCTTGCTGAATTCGTCAAGGTACTGTAAAGTCGACATTAAATACATCAGGGAAACAAGCAGAGAATTTGTACGTACGCCTTGGACGTTGTAAGGGACTTGTTCGTTTGCAGTTGCACGGACAGCATTGATAGTCTCTTCGTGCTGTCGGCTGTAGTCTGCTCTCCAGCCTAAAACCCACCGATGAACACTTAAAATCGTGGATAGCTCGAGCCACTCACTCTCTGACAGAGCATTGAGAAGCTCCCTTTGCTCGCCATTTTGCCGGTGCAGCTCTTCCAGGACGTGCTCGATGCCTATCCGCCAACTTGAGCCCAGTGGCAATCAAACAAGACTATTATCTTACCTGGTTTACCTTCGTTTGCCAGTCTCTGTTCTTCCTCGCGCTGCTTAGCAGCAGCTTGCTCATCGGCGACCCGCGAAACCATGCCCATCAGCTCTTGCATCTGGGCATCGCGCTCCTCCTTCCATCGTTGCTTCTCCGCCCAGCGCTCATCCATAAGGGCCTTCTTTTCTTCACAGAGAGCCTGGTTTTGTTGAATCATGTTGGTGAGATCGGACAATTGGTTGCGTAGTGTCTCATCGCGCTCCGCGGCCGCCATCCGTGCTTCATCCGCCTCTGTCATGCGCAATTGCCGCTCGTTGTCAAGTTCAGCACGGGTGCGAGCGAGTTCTTCTTCGAGGGCAGAGATCTTGGCTTCCCGTTCGTCGTCGAGGAGTCGACGTTCCTCTTCGAGGCGAGCACGCTCGCGTTCGCGTTCCGCGGCCAATGATTCTCGCTCACGTGCCATTTCCTCTCTTTCCATACGCACGGTATCCAAAATGTCAGAGGCATGTCGCGAGGCAGCATCCTGTGCGGCTGTATGGATCGATTCGATAATTGAAGGTGCAGGCTCGGAGGGCTCAGCAGGTTCAGGAGGCGGGACAGGAATCGGCGGAATTTGTGGAACACTCGCAATTTTGTCCTCCAATTCTTGGAACAGAGCGTCGCCTCGCTGTCTCGTTTCCGCTTCTCTACGATCTTCACTTTCAAGGAAGATGCGCTCTCTGTCCGCTTCGTTGTCACGGAACTCCTTTTCACGCCTATCTTCGGAATCCTGCGCGTCATGTACAATGTTGGCGAGTTGACGTTCTGCCTCATCTAATCGCTCTTCCCGTTCGCGTAGAGCATTCGTAAAGTCCTCATCGCCTGGTCCGGAAGGTGGCGGGGGTTGGCCCGGCGCTGGGATATGGTGAATCATTTCGCTCGGTGGTCGTTCAGGCTCCTCTTCCATAATCCTTGGAGGCGGGGCAGCGCCGCGCGACGGCCTGCGTTCAGGAGTGTGTCGGTCATCTCCCATCGCAGATGCAGGCGAGGGATGGCGATGATGTAGTTCTGCTGCGTCTTCCATTGGAATAGGGGTTCGGAGGTCACGGTCATCTCCCGGTCCCATTGTAGACCCAGCCGAGGGACGGCGATACTCCCGCTCTGGTGCATGTTCCGAAACAGAGGGACGGCGGTACTCCCGTTCTGGTGCATGTTCCGAAGCAGAGGGTCGACGATGTCCCCCACGGTCGGAATGCATCGGAGGATAACGGTCGCCCGCTGGTATAGGTGAGAACGGTCGATCTACAGGACTAACTTAGTATGAGAGCATCACAAGAGCTTGCGGATACCTACAATCTCCGCCTAATCGGATAATGGTGGGAGCAGGTAACGGAGAAGCAGGCGGAGGTGCGGGGTGTGGTGTACCAGCTGCATCTCGAACAGACCTGGCTTCAGACGGTGGAGCGTGTGGTCGATCAGCCAAATCACGCTCTGTTTCTGGGGGAAACTCAGACGTCCCACTGGGGCGACGGCGACCTTCCTGACCTTCTGTGCTCGCGGGATACTCAGAGGGGCCGCTGGGATGGCGGGGGACAACCGGATCATGGGCGAGCTCTCTCTCGGGGCGATCCCTATCGTCTGGACCGCGACGACCTCCGGGGTGTTCGTGCTCTCGATCATGGCGACTTGGGGAATAATCATCACGACGTCCGCGACGCGGCCTGTCATACTCGTCGTAGTCATCATAATATCTGGGCCGGTACCTCCTGCGCTCCGGTGAGTAATAGTCATAGTCAGGGTATCTGACGTATCGACGACCGCCAGGGGAATATCGGCGAGGGTACCCATACCGATCGTATTCATACCCAGGGGAGCCATATGGCCTACGGTGTCTGCCTTCTGGTGAGTAATACCGTCGACCTTCTTCGGGATCCCTGCGTCGACGGCGACCGGATGGAGACCGAGACCGAGACCGAGACCGAGAACGGGAGACATCGTGAGGAGGAGAACGTGAGACATCATGAGGAGCTTGATCACGGCTTCCACGACTACTATGTGGACGTGATCCAGGAGCCGACGCACCCAAGATAATTGGCGTAGGAACATGCATGGGAGGGGATCTTTGAATATGTATTGAACGTGGTGTCCCAGGATCGGTGACAGGTACTTGCAGTGGAGAGCCGCCGTGGTCGCTCTGGACCAGTATAACAGAGGCCGGTCGAGAGTACGCCGATTCTGGTACTGGTACAAGTGGCGCTACGGGTGGGTGAATGATAATGGGTCCTCCCGCCTGCATAGGCATGCCGGGAACACCTATGGATGGTGATACGGGGATCCCTACATCCGGTTGGGCGTCCCGAGCGATGATAGGTTCTCCAGTCGAATGCACTTGTCCAGGAGGCGGGAATGGAGCCTGTGACTGCGGGACGTTGATGATTGTTTGGTGAGGCGGAGGAGTATGCATAGGGCCCCCAGCAGCGGAAGGTGTCATTGGAACAACAGCGGGTGCATCGCCAGCTGGGATGGGTAGAGCTCCAGGGCTGTGAGGTGGATGGTACGACTCTTGAGTAGGTGTCGAACTAATGGAATCGCGCCCTGTATACGATGGTGGAATGATGATCGTATCGCGCCCAGGCACTGGGAGTGGTGAGCGTGACTCGGATGTTGGTGTCGTCGGTATCACTCCCTCATCAAATTCAGGATCACGAGGAATATATTCACTTGGACCCGGCGTGGGGTGTCTCCCGTATGGCGTTCCTGAAGGAAGAACGGGACCGGTGGGCATGTATTGCGACGGTTCTGGCATTGGCATCCATCCTGCGGGCGGCTCAGGAATGACAGGGGTCTGCGCCCTCGGTGTCTGTCCCATCCCAGGTATTACCGGTGCTTGAGGAGGACCACTTTGTGGAACGAATCCAGCAGGATACGGGCCAGGAGGAACAACTGGTGGGACAAGTCCGCCAGGAGGAAGGGGTGGGACAATGAATCCCCCTGGGCCCTGACCCAAGTTGAGAGGCTCAAGCTGCTGCCCCGCCTGAGGTTGAGGCATAGGCATACCTGCGCGAGGTCAAGTATCAATGTCTAGGTCATATCGAATTCGAGGTAGGGGTGCCAACCTTGTCCTGCTCCAACACCCAAGCCACCCAAATCGGCCCTCAGCTGGTCGATGCGCGCAGTAACAGCCCTCAACTCGGCTTGACGATCGTGCACATCTCTCGCGAGCCAGTCATTCAGACCGCTCATGTACCTCATCAATTCCCGTTGTTGATCCACTGTCGCGAGTTGTGCAAGCCGATGTTCCTATCATCAATGCTATCATAACCGCTCAAAAATGAATATAGGGAGGCTCACGCGCAGAATAGCCATCAGTGTGTCAAATACCGGTAATTGGACCACAGTCTGAGGGTTTGAATTTAGCGATTAGTTATCATGTGAGACAACTGGAATTACTCACCGGACCCGGTGGCATTGGAACATAGGCTGGACCTTGTTGTCGAGGTTGGCCATCTACCACCGGTGGCACAACTCCTGGCTGATGGATGTAAAATACGTCAGTGTCCACTCCGTTGCAACTCCGAGCGCGACATACCTCAGGACGACGTCGATACCAACTAAAAGATCCAGGAGGGGGATCTCCTCCTCCAAGATGTGAAGGGGCCGTAGGAGGGCGTTCATACAATGAATCTGGCTAAAGTCGACGTCAGCCCAAGTTGCAACGAGAGAATCGAGAGAGCATACTAAGAATTCCCCAGGAGGACGTACTATTGGCCTCCGTTCTTGAGGCGCCTGGGATTCTGGCCGGGCCGGCGGGATATCATGAGTGGAAAAGTCTGGCCGAGGTGTACGAATGCGCGGAGTGGTAGGCTCGGGAATAATGCGCGATCCATCATGTGTACGTGGAGCTTCGGTCCTCCGTGGTCTCATAGGACGTACAAGAGGGTCTCTAATCCGTGGAGGTGGTCGAAGTGGTCGATGTAACGTTTCTGGGGACCAGATTGGCTCTTGGCGGAACGGAGGTGCAGAGTCCCGCCTTACTGGACTCGTACTCCTCGATCGGGATGGCCTCGGAGCAGGTTGATAGACGAATGGAATAAGCTGAGGTGGTGGTTGAATGTCCGAAGGAGCCGTTGTAGGTGGTACATTCAGCAACTCGAACAATTGTTCGTCTAATGAGGGACCGGCTTGGCGGGGTGTCGGCATATGAAGAGGGAGGCGACTCCGGCCTTGCATCATGTCCCTCCAGCGAGAAAGCAAGCTATCAGCATCAGTCCCCGAGTCCTCAGACTCTAAGATGGAGCCTTCTGGTCTTTCTGGTCTTTCTGGTCTTTCTCGCCCTTCTTCCCTCTCCGTGGCTCTTTCCCTATCATAGACTTGCACGGTTTCCCTTTCGACGACAGTATCTTGTTGACGTCGCTCAGTCATGGCCTGTTGGGTATTGATCAACGTTTCAATAAGTGCTTCAATACGTTGGAACCGTTCGATGATTTCTGTATTATCCTGTGGCAGAGGTCTAGACTGTCGAAGCTCGTCCAACATCTGATTGGTCGAGCTCTGTCCTTCCCAGAGCGCGGATGTTTGTTCCCGTATTTGCGTCAGCATATCTCGAATAAGGGTCATCGTAATCCCTTCCACTGGTCGAGCTGTCTCGCTAGAGTCTGTAGATTCTGTAGAGGGCGTAGGGGACGAAGGGGGAGGAGTAGGGGAAGATGACGACGAGGTAAGAGAAAGCGTTGGCCCAGGTGACGACTCAGAAGACGAAATGATTGAAGGGGTGATATCAGACGAAGGCGACGACAGGTCTGATGCCCAGCCGGGTGAACGTGGAGCCATCTCCATTTCCACTTCATCTGCACCTAAAAGACTAAAGTCGTCCGAATGGTGGGAAGATAAGAACGATATCGAGGAGCTCGTTGAACTGAGCGAAGGAGACCTGACAGGCGGCGGTGTGAGTGCGATTGGAATTAAACCGGGCCGCGATCGAGGTCCAACTGGAGCAGGCCGAGGCTCGGAGACGACACTCATGGCGCTTACAGACTGATCCCTGCGCTCGGAAATGACACTAATGGCGGCGACGGACTGGTCTCTATGAGGAACAATCGGAGGTTCTGGTCGTTCCGCGACGACAACCCTCTCTGTTGCGACCATGTGCGTACGCACGTATTCTGAGAGATCGTATAGTTCGTCCCGAATTATTCGCACGTTTTCACCAATTTCATGAGTCTCTTGGCCCCTGAAGCTGTCTAGTTCGTGGATATGCTGGAGCAATCGGTCAATTTCATGCGTTATGACCTCAGTGCGCTCAGTCTGTGTGAACGTCGGTTCCGTCTCCAGTTCCCAGTGGATGGAAGGTTGATTGGTCTGCGGAGTGCTGACACTGAGACTGGGAGAGGGCGCAGGAGAATGGACAGGAGAGTAAACAGGAGCAGGGGATTCAGGAAGTGGCACCATCGCTGGATGAGGGTACTACGGGTGATGAGAACATGGAGCATATGAAAGTGCAGGAGGTACTTACATAGTGGATCGAGCTTATGCTTGAGCTACGAAGGCTTGACAGGAGGGAAGGTTCCGTTGATACCTCAGAACGGGCCGGAGCATCAGCCAGCGACACAACATCGTCCTCCACCAGACTAGCGCTGATCGAAAGACTAGAAACACTAGACACCGAGGATGGAGTGCGAGACAAAGATGAAGACGCAGTGGATGTGAGAGAAAGGGGGGTCGGACCGCTCGACGGCGATGAGACAGACCGAGCGAGCGGAGCAGGAGGCGCCTGTGGTAGTCGTAGCGGTTGTGGCGGCGGCGGCGGCGGTGGCGGAAGAGTCGTCGTCGATACTACTGAAGTAGTGATTGTTTCGGTCATGGCCGTCAAACTTCCGAAGCTAGTTATTGGGGAAATGCTAGGACGCATGAACGACGTTTCAAAAGAGGTCTCACGTCCGTCCTGAATTTGAAGCGCTTGCGTGAGAGGTGTCGGGTGAAGCTGCGACGATTCATACGAGATGTCGGTTTCCGAAGCCCATTGGGACGGATGGACAGAAGGGGAAGGGGCAGGAGAAGGAGAAGGGGGAGGAGAGGGGGAGGACTCCGTGGTCGCCAATGGGCCTGGGGATGCGAGGCTCTCTTCGCTCACAGGAAGGTCACTCATAACAAACTCTGAAGACTCCGTGGTAGATACGGTTGGCACCCGCGACGACTCGTCCTCGGAGCTTGATTCCACGGTCGGGGGCAGAGAGATCGAGAGTTCACTGGAGTTCACTATAGACGATGGCGGAACTACCGTTACCTCGAGCTGCTCTGTCTCAAGGTCTCGACTAGCGCTTGAAATAGTTGGACTAAGTTCCGAACGAGGAAGGGGTACAGACTCGGGAGTAATGTCTGGAAGGATGTCTGACTCAGGGGACTGCAGTGAGGGAACTTCCGTGGGTGTCTTCGGGGGAGGTGTAGGTGCCCTTTCAACGGGAAGATCAATGGCCAACGAGCGTGGTGTGCTCGCCTCGGACGGGATCGTCTTGCACAAAGAGGCGGTCTCGAAATGAGTTTCTGATTGCTCCGTGGGTTCGCACTCGCAGAGCGCTGCCGTCACAAAATCTGTTTCCGTCTCCGTCCTGCACTTCGCCGCAGTCACGTATTCGCTTGAGATATCCGAAACACAACGGTCCACCGTGTAGAATTCGGTGGATGCCTCGGTTTTGCATTGTTCGACGGTCGCATAATCGGTCTCGGAGGGAATCGAAGGCAACGACTTAAAAGATGCAGTCGATGGGGAGTTGGCAGTTTCGTATCCTTCGCTGCCCGAAGTGTCCGGGATCTCGAGAGCAGAAAGCGATGCAGTGGAAGGAGCCGGGGTCGGAGTGGTAGAGCGGCTTCTTGCCCAGCTACTCAACGTTGTGCGGCTCTGTGAAGCCGTATATCCCGATGCCGCATTTTCCTTGTCGGAAAGGTAAGTCCGACTGTAACGCCCCCTCCGAATTCCTGGGCTCCTGGACAAGGACGATGGGGAAGTCGACGTGTAGCTGCTATATGTGTATGAACCGTCATGAGAGTCACCTAAATAGGAATTGGACTCGGTACGCCGGTACGAAAGCGTTGAAGGCACGATTTGCGTATTGGAGCCACCGGATGTGAACTCGAACGCCGTCTCGTCGGTTACAATGCCATTCGTGGTAGGGCGCTCGTCGGATGATAACACAGAAGAATCTGTCATGGTATAAAGGGATTTTGCAGCCGTGCGCGCCTCGCTCGACGTCCTCGAACTCGCGGAGAAGAAGTGGTCGTCTGAAATATCAGACAAGGGACGCGTCTTGGTTTTACCACTAGGGGGCGGGGTGACGCGTACTTCACCACTAAGCCTAGGGCCACTTGATACAGTCACGGGCGACCCGTCGCCCAGAATAACACCGCCAACAAGACTTAGACCGAACCCGAGACCTGGCTTCGCACTCCTCGCTCGACTGACCGCAGATGCAAACTCCTCGTCAAGGTCAGTCAGTGAACTTGTGCGACGCAAAGAACTACTTCGACTGGGTGCAATGACGCGAGGACCATCTGGATACAGGTATGACTGGCTGGACAATGCTCCATCGTCCCTGGTAGTACGTGTGTGATGCAGAGGGAACGACGGAGCACGCGAAAGCGAACCGGTACTGGAAGAGTCCGAGAATGTATTCAGGTCCGACAGGCTGGGTATGGTGTGCAGGGGTGGGACAAATACAGTTGACGCTGAGCCAGAGCCAGAGCCAGCGCCGGAAGCACTAGTGGTACTCGTCATCGTGTGGATGGTTCTGATGGAGCCGGTAGGAGAACCGGGTTCTGAACGGCTCGGTAACGTAACAGATCGATCCAACGCCTCCCTGGAAGAGATCAATAAAACAAGACTTAGGGGGGCAAAAATATGACATACCAGATGACTGTAACCCAACGAACTCTCTCCCTTGCGCTTTCTGCAGCCAGCCGTTCGACGCCGTCGCTGTACAAAAGCTGGAAAGGACACAGTAACTCCATCAAAGGAGGGCAGTCACCCTCGGCGATCTGAGCACGAGCGGCGATCGTCCCCACATCCTCCTTTGCGCTAGGGTGGCTCGGGGAGGGTACAGAGCGCACTTCGGTACAATTGTATAAATCCAAAGTCACAACACCTCTGCCGCCACCTGAAGCAATCCAAGACAGTAGCAACATATGCGGGTACAGCAACGCCTCGCAGCGTTGCCAGCGATATGGAGGTCCGGAATGCACGTTGAGATACCATAAGTCGCCTTTGCGGAGCGGCTACACATTACGATTAGCAATAAGGAAATGAAGTAGACGCTGGCGCAAACCTCGCGACTATCCCGTGCATAAGCACCCAGCTCGGTCATATCAAACGGGGGAGGGATAATAGTGTTATTGGTGCTCTTTGGAGTTGTTGGTGGATTCTGATTGTTACTCGCAGTCTCCGAAGTAGGCTGCGGACCCCTGTCGGGCCGTGAGGCGCGCCTACGGAGGCCAAAGCGACCATCAGGTTTTGGTACCACAGAAACGGACGACTCGGTAGCCGAAGGTGCAGTTTTTTCCAGAGCCGGTGTGCGCTCCTTCCACGCTTGAACAATGTTGCGGACCGAAGTAAGAGGAGAGCGTGGGGATGTTTGTGGCCGACGCAAGGATGAAACTATCGGTGAGATGGCGGAAGAGCTCGTTGGGCTCCTTGCTTCTGTGAAGGTGTTGGAAAATGTACTTGCAAAATCACTCGGAGTCAGCTGCGTGCCACTCCTGCTAGTCGTCGCCGTTAGTCCCCTCGTGGGCGGTGCCAAAAGAGATGAAGATGATAAAGGTTCCGAGGCAGAAGTCGCAGAGGAAATGGTTGAACCGGCCTTGCTCTTCGCAGGGGACGAGGGGCGGGAAGCATACCCCGTAGACGTCCCATAACCCGTTGTGGTATATCCATAACCAGTCGTGCTGCTCAAGTATGGGGTAGATTGACTGTGCGGAAAGAACGGACTGTGGGCACGATTGCCTGGCATTGACGATGCACGAGAGTGACTGAATGAAGTATCGGAGGGCGACGCTCGATCCTCGAAAAAAGCAATGAGGTCGCCGGTCCGTCTCCCGACTGGTCGTTCGGAGGTCACGTCTGTCACAGATCGCGTGTGAAGATGACCAGGGGAAGCGGTACTGATACGATGGGCGGAATGGCGGAATCCTTCGGGAGTCGGGTTCACGGGTCGAGCACCATCTCGCATGTAGGAGGCAGGACGAGAGGGGATATTCTCTGTGCGTTCTGAGATTGTGCTCAAGCGGTTGCCTTCGCGGTTGTAGATGGAGTAAGCATCAAGACCGGTTGAATAGGACGGAGTTGTCCCCGTGTAGGACGACGGCCCGGAGCCACGCGACCACTCAGTGAGCATGTCCTCCGTGCTGTCGAATTCATTGTCAAGGTCGGTTAAAGCTGCTTCTACTTCGGCTCTCTCTTCGATGGAGTTTTCTTCGGTATATGAACTGTACGAGCTACCAGACCTGGTTGGCGAGACGTTGATACGTCGCATGTGCCGATCCGAGGTGGCACCATCGCTGTCGGAGGAGCCCAACGGTTCTAGAGTGACAGGTCGCATCCAATGAATACGGCATGGCAAAAGCACGCACCCGAACTTGTGTACGAGTATCTTGAGGGCGAGAATATGGTTTGGGTGTTTGTAAATGATGAAAACGTCGCAGTCCCAAAGGGCGGGGACCTGGGGTCAGTACTAGAACTGTAATTGGACATGGTTAGTACATTGCCAAGGGGTATACAGACAGATCTCTTCGAGGTCGAAACTCAACCAGCTCAAGTTTAGGGCGGACATGACCGCGGTCGCGTCGCGTCACGTGATCACAACGCACGCACGACTTGGGTAATACATTCCCACCTGCCTCCCTCAAGCGACACCATCATGGCCGACGATATGGACATTGACCCGCCCGCGACGGGATCGGGTAAGAACGCAAAGGAGGATGGCAAGGACAAGAAGAGATTCGAAGTCAAAAAGGTGCTCACACTATCGCTCTGTATCACCTTCTCTTAGACCCCCTCTAGTGGAATGCTGTAGCGCTATGGGCATGGGGTATGTCTACCCTCCTTCTGCTGGGTTAGTCTTACACAGACGCAGACATCGTGGTCGACAACTGTGCCATCTGCCGCAACCATATCATGGATCTCTGTGTGTGCTTTCCCGCCGCACGCCAGATCTCACCCCTAACCCCCACCAGGCATCGATTGCCAAGCAAATCAAGTATCAGCGTCAACCGACGAGTGCAATGCGGCTTGGGGAATTTGTAACGTGCGCACATTCCTCTTCTTGTCTTTCTGGCTGCTGAGCTAGCCCCAGCACGCTTTCCACTTCCACTGTATCTCGCGGTGGCTCAAGACAAGGAATGTCTGCCCATTAGATAACCGTGAATGGGAGCTACAGAAGTGGGTCCAAAGTCTACTTTCAACATCTAACCCTGTTTGATGTCTGTTTCCCAGATATGGCCGCTGATTCACCCCCCGAGAACTGTATTATATTAGCTTACTATCCCCTGACGTCGTACCGTCATGTCTGATGGGCTGCCCCCTTGAGCTCCCACTGTGAGGGCCTGAAATTCTGGTCACGATGAGTAATGTGATATCACCTAAATCGTCTGGATGTTTCTTGGTGTGCATAAAGCAAGGTTCCAATCAGATCTACATCCCCCTTTCTAGCGACCGCGAAGCCGACAGCATCCTTTCGACCTCCTGTTGTACTGTCTGATCTTGGAGAGCAACGACAGGCCATGACT
>JBBPLJ010000067.1:14382-30447 GCA_038089715.1 Veloporphyrellus conicus
TTCACATCTCTCCTCCATTAGCAAGCTCCAATTTGGTGACGGCGTTGCTAAAATATGAGAAAAGTCTTTCACAGACAAATGTCTGACATCCTATTGTTGCGGGCTCGTGTGAGGTCAGTGAGAAGATAAAGAACAAACAACTAACCTGAAGGGATGTTCCGCCCATTAGACTGCTGGGATAGGTCGCAAACTGAATGCCCGAACAGTGTTCGATGATCGGGTCTGATAGGCACTCAATATATGCATCAACCGCCACCGAGTCGTGCATCCGGAACTAGGGGCAGCGGTTAATCTGAATTGCGGCAACAATGGAACCTAAGACAGTCTAAACTCGTACCTGATGGCAACCAACCACGATTATACATTCTGATAGGTCATGAAGAATGATGCTACCGGCGATCCGCGGTAACAAAATGATAGACCTAGAGACCCGCTGAATATAGAAGGCACTGATCTTTGTGTGATCGTCGTCGTTGGGGAGCAAATTTACAATACAGTTGTCAAGGTCGGATATCGAAAGTTCCGCCGAGCCTGAAGAGTTTGGGGAGCGAACATCGAGGATCGTCAGGTAGCGATGAGAGAACGCGGCCAAGGTCTTGGTAGAGTCAATCAGAGGTGCTCGTGACTTTGGAAGAAGGTCGACGACCGGCGCGCCTTCAGCTGATGGTTTCGTTTTCGCGGTCTTGCGCTTGAACGAAAACGTGGGCACACTAGCTGACGCTCCGCGAAATTCGTCGAGACTCTTCTCCAGCTTCTTGAGTTGCTGTCTGACAAGATGACTACAAACCCTTTTGCCGAGGAAGCCCACGACTTACGAGTTCACACTGCCTCTGATCATAACTCGGAAGACTTCCGGTAGCATCGTTCAGGCTTTTGGTCAATCGCGAGAGATCCGATGTTATAGTCTGTATCGTGGCTGGAGTAGCGTCATGGCCGCTCTTCAGTGCATTCAGACGCGAGACAAGCTCTGCGGGCTCCTGCATTAGATTGCGAGGGTAGGATGGCGTTCGAGGAAGCAAACAGACCAGAGATAGTCGCGTTGAAATCCGCGTAGAATGTCTGTGCGAAGGTCCACTGCCGCTCGGGCTCAGTACCAGACATCGCTGCCAAGGTAGTGAGTGTACGGATCAGCTATAAATACGATGCTCACCGAGATCTGCACTCTCGAATGCCAAACGACCTGCAGTGTTGAGTAGTGACACTGCCAGATGGCGATGAGCTTCTGGGCTATAGACTAGCCAGATTCGGCGAAGCACTGCCAGCCTTTGCCAATGTCACAGCTGCGGGCCACTGCTATCCACTAACGGCCTTTCAACCAACCGACTACTGCAATGTCTGAAGCAGACGCGAGCATTCTAGGCTGTTGTGGTCGGTAGATTCATTCATGATCCGAATCCTAATTACACGTTCAAGCCCTTGACAGGTATCTGTATCACCTCGGCTCTTGAAAACTGGTGTTTCCTTCGTGCGTCCACAGCTTCTACCTCCCCAAGCATCGCTGAAATTGTCGCCTTCACGCAGACCCCTTTGGTACTGACGTGCGCTGTTGTGGTGGTCCACGAGGGTGTTGTGGGAGTTGCTGCGATGCCTCATTCGATCAAGATGACTTTGACGAGCGGATGAAGAGGGAACAAGTAAAGAATGGGGCCAATCCAGAACCAGTTGACTCTCAACCTGCGCCATTGCCTGACATGTCTAAAGTTACAGGAGGTCCGAAACTGACTAATGACGTGCAAGTCTGACGGCTTGTGCGTAATGATCTGGCTGATTTTGTGTTCACTCACTTCACTTCGGTGTATAGTTTTTGTGTTTTATTTCTTACTCAGCGGGTGTGTACACGTTTTCGTCCCTGGATAACGAGGGCTTTCCGAGATGCAGACTACGTACCAATACCACCGTTACCATCATGTTAATGCATCCTTTTACTCATATCAGCGGTTAGGAGCATCTTCAATTGATGACCACGTGGATGACACGATGTGCGGGGTTTGGGTGGCAAAACCGACACCACCAGGAAAGAGTCGGGACCTTTTTTTTTGCTTGGAAGCTGAAAGTTTTCGATAAACCTAACCGTGATTGCTTTATTGCCAGACTCAGATCAACGGGGGTACGACGTTTCTGGTAGACATGCCAGGACCCGTAAGCATCCATGGGGCATGTCTGCGGAAATTGCTGTGAGACTGCGGACCTCCTGTCCATTCACCCGTCCCGAGTCATGATGCATGATGACTAGTTGTTTCAACAGCCAAAAACGTGTTGTCTAGCTTCCGTTTGTTCTCCATCAACTTTTTTTATGCTGTATTTCTGATTCAGTCACTCATAGGCTCTTCCGGAGCTCAAGAACACGTTGCAACAATCAAGGATACTGCGGGATTCGTTCGACGGAGAACATTCTGATGAACAAAATTAGAGGGACATGGAACGCACTGGGCACAGGGCAGCTTTTGCGGTTATCAAGCCTGCGGAGATGGCATCAATGTGTAGGTAGCATGGTCGTGGACTCATCCAAAACCCGAGTATGAGTCATGTGGGCAGCAATAACCACGCTGAAGTCTTCCCACTACCGTGGTTGGTGAGTCAGACTTATTCGTCTTGCGCTGCGCTGCCCTTTTTGAAGCATTGTTTCACGAATAACAGATGATGCCCAAGATGCTCGTATGTTCTGCCACGGGCCAGTCTCACCAGAAGCGTTATAGTCGTTTTGGAAGATACCACCTCGACAATATATGACCCTGAGTGTTGATACCTATGAAGCCCGCCTAGTTTGCTATATCCTGCACGGCGTAGCTGGTCACTCGTGGGTGATACATCTCTCCAATTTAAAGGCGTAAGGAGTGGAAGCATATATGATTGGGATTTCTGAACATCGCCTTTTTTTTTGCGCCAAACTCACAAGTCGCTGGGGAACCCCCGTGCCAAGTCCCGGACCGTGCTTTATTTTTATTTCATTTTTTCGGCTATCACTCACTTTTCCTCCTATCAAACCCACGAAAAGGTGGTCGCCCGCTTGAAAATCTTTTTATGGGCACAAGCCTCCTGCGGCACAAGTCATAGCCCTTTGATGCATTGCATTGAATGGCATGGTGCGTACTTTATTTCGCTGGCTTGACGAGTTGCATGGGTCCGGCCGACATTGCAAGGCATGGCATTGGGGTTCTCAAATCAACATGGACACTGCTGCCCACGTGGAATATAACAATGTCCATCGAACATACTCCCAGAGCGCCTACCTGATCAAATTAGTTGCCGTGCTATCCAAGGTTGCATTGCTCGCTCGTCCGGCATCTCAACCTTCTGATCCTCCATGACGTTATGCCATCAGTGGGTAGGCGCCGAGAACATGTCGTCATTTCTGCCTCGGCGTGACCACTCCGTCCAGTGAATTCGGTTCTATATATTGCTTCGGAACTAGAAAATGTGGGTTGCCCACGAGAACTGAGGAGTGGGTCCGAGTGTATCTGGTCAATTTATTTTGGATCATTGAAAATCTTATCAGAAATGCATTTCGCTTCTAGAAATGCTTAGCCCAGGCCTCGTGGTGTTTCCGCTTTCGGGGGTCTCTTGGCTTGCCATGTGGCGATCCACCGCAGTGATTATTGTGGGGAATCCGAGTCCAAATGCTTGGCTACCTGGGTATTGGATATACCAAGCTCTACTTTGCTGATCTGCATTGGGCCCTGGTTCCTTTTAGGAAGACTGTGCATTTAGACAGTCGTGTGAGCAAGGACGCTGGTCGCCGCTGATGCTACAGCAAGCTGCCATTTCAGTCAAGCTATCAGGAAGCGATGCACGGGGATGGTCCCCCAATACAATATAATTAGCTGGATATGGTTCTTACCCGCAAACACGGAGTTGCGCTGGGTAGGGGGACCGCCTTTGAGGTCAACACATCTAAACCACCTTATGACACACAAGTGAGGCGATGGCTAGGAGCGAGATCTTGCAAGGCATATCCTATCAGGGTGGGGGAAGGAAGATTTCCGAAACAATTGATTACTGCCTCGGCGAGAAATAGGACCGTTGGGCGTTTGGACACGCGAGAACCCCCAACGCAATTGTCCTGTCTGTGCATTACATAGTCAAGTGGAGTTAACCGCGTCCACTAGCGTCTTTGGCTGCGGTCTAATACAATCAGTGGCTGGACTGCAGACGCCTTGAGTGACTCAGCTGCACATAATCACTCGCCAAAGGCAGCAATTGTTCTACGGCAGTATTACACAAACCACTGCCCCTCTTGGGGAACTACAGGTTCGGACGAGTGCCCAGATGCTGTTTGTGCGCTTGACAAGAACTTTCTTTCAAGTGGCCGACAGCCACTCCCATATTAGCTATGAGAGTCAGTGGTTTGATAGATGAATAAATTAAAATTTCCCGCGTCTGTGAAAACGCTGGGGCCAGGCGCTGGCGGTGTACAGGAGGACGTCATGCAGGGGAAACATCAAACTTTCGGACAGTGGGTATATCCTAATAGAAGCAGACTATCCTGCCAGCGGACGATGTCAACGCCTACAATACGATTCCATTAAATCGTGTTAAATTGTACATGGCGTCTCACTCACCATGGAGGGCCCAAATGAGTTCCCGTGTGTCAATCCTATCCTATCACGACATATGGCAGCTGTACTTCCAACGAAACCACTTCAGGTGTTCTTCCGCCACCTAGCGGCTGATACGGACATCGAGAAGTTCCGTTGAGAGATGAATATGACTCACCGCCTGCTACGGGAGAACCTGTGGTTTGCGGCGCCAACGGTTCCACACGGTCATACGCAATCTCATGTCATTCTGACCAATCCCGACGGTCCTGACTCACTTTCTGGAATTGTGGTTGCGCGAGGCAATGAGCGGTTAGCGCTCGGTTCCGTCCCGCCAATTTTGGACAGCTCTGGACGCACTGATGCAATAGTGCCGCCAAATCCCACCAGGAGTAGTAATAACGTTTGATCTGGTAGACAGGAGGTGAAGATTGATCACCGCCCATGGCCGCGTAAGCTGCCCGCCGTATGGCACGGCTCATCGTTTACTGTAACGTTGCTCCCTGATTGAACGGAGCCGGAACGTTAGCGTACAAAAACACGTCGAACTTGCGTTCGCACCGAGGATTAAGTTCGTTGATGCGCAAAGTCTGGACACCCGAACGCCTACATGCTTGACGACACTGTCACCCACTGCCACCCATGCCTGACGGTGGAAACTACACACGCCACTCAATAAAGTTCACCCAGGCAGGGCCTCAGTAACCTGACGACGGTCAGTAGGAGTCATACTAGGGAACAATGAGACATCAAATGCACCTCCGCGATCGTCAAGATTCTGAAGTTAGGGATTAGATTCTGAGATACTTGTTTCATGCAATTCGGTCCCAAAAAATCAACTTACATTTGATTGATCATACTACAGCAAGTGATAAACAAAGTCCAGGGATAAGAGGGGTTTGAAACAACAATGCCCGAATCCAAAATACACCCGATAGACAAGCTCGAAACGATTCTACCCAAGCGTAACAAATTATCGTACGAATTAATCCTCGTAAACGTCAGAGGAAGAAGTATATAGCATAGACAAGTGTCAACGAGTATGGTACTCGAGCGGGAATAGGACGAAATTAAGAAGCGGTGTCGTTATTGGTACTAGATGCTGTAGTAGCTCCGGGTGGCACCCGTGGCCAGGAGACGACAAGAAGGCCATCGTTCATCGATGCTGATATGGTACTTGTCTGTTCGATGATGAGATCTCTACAGGAAGGCGAGTCAGAAGAAGGTCTCACCATCGTGCCTTTTGGAACCTGGAGCACACGTTCGAATCGGCCGTATTTGATTTCCTTTGCAGGATAGCTTACACCGCCCTCCTGGCCAGAGGGCATATGCGACCGTCGTTCTCCCGAAACCAGGAGGATATCGTTCTTGTCGAGATGGACTCTGAGCTCGTCCAACTTCACGCCAGGAAGTTCGAGTGTAGCAGTTATCAGTGACGAAGAGGGGTCGTCGCACAGCTCAAGTCTGTAAAGTATGATTAGCAAGCTGAAATGTTGTTGGGTGAGTCTGCGCACCTAGGCCTGTAGACGACACTACCTTGGTTTGCCCTCCTCTCGGCTGCCACATGTTGCTCCTGCAATATACGGAGAATATATCTGCGGGCCAAGGCACGGTCCAACGCTCGGAAGCGATCTTCTTCTGTGGGTGTCTTGGAAGACAGTTTGCGAGTAAGTAGTGTGGTGGATGCAACGGTCATGGAATGCTTTCGGAGGGACTTGGTGGCCCCGGATCCGTACAAGGCGCATTTTTATACGGTGCATCGGCATTCTCGGAATCGTAATCAGCACTGACATCCACGGAGTCACACAGCCCAAGTCAAGGAGGCTGTGCAAATCGGCGATGGCCTTGTTTGCCACGCCGGCCCTGATCGTCTCGAAGACGAGCTGTACCACCCACAGCAACGGGTTCAGCGATGCAGCCAAGTCGCTACGCCTTTGGCTGGGCAAGGAGGGTGAGAATCCGATGTCGGGTTGTGGATGAACGAGCGAATGCCGGGGGTGCGGCACTGCGAGTGGAGCAGAAGACTAGAAGCTGCTGGAAATATCGAGGGTGTTGGAGTGTAGGAGCATTGTGGAGAAGAGCACCTGAGTCAATGGTCGATGAACTGTTGGTCATGCTGTAGTCAGAGTGATGAGTCAGCCACCTCCACTTTTCGGTCTTCACCTCAGCCAACACAATCACACCCGGCTGCCAACACGCCATCGGCATGAGCAAGGTCGTGTTCGGTGAGTGTGTGCTGCCCTCTGCGCTCGCTCGGCTCATGTCCGTGTGGCACAGTTGGAAATGTGCCCTACAACATGGGCGAGGAAAGTGTTTTTCCCCAGCTTTAATCCATCTCTCCCATCCTGAACGGCCCTCAGGAGCAGTTGATTGACGTCTTCAAGTCGGTCGGTCAGGTCGTTGGCTTCAGGTGCGTCTCACTCCGTCCTCTTCGCTTCTGCCCTGACACCCTCCCAGACTTGTGTTTGACAGGGAAACCGGAAAGCCTAGAGGTTACGGCTTTTGTGAATTCGCTGGTACATCCAATCTATTCTTGTCTTTGGAATTTTGACCGTCGTCTGACCCGTTCCGACCTCGCTTGTGCCCCGTCCCCGTCGTCCCGACCTCGCCAAACCCACGCTCTTCCTCAAATGCCTTCTTGTGCCGTGTGCTTCTGTCGTGTCCTGTTCCCAAGACCATGAAACTGCCCTATCGGCTGTGCGAAATCTCAACAACGTCGACGTCGGCGGGCGCCCCTTGCGAATTGATTTGGCAGACTCGGACCCTTTTCTCGAAGGCAAGACGACAGTGCGAGGTGAACTACTAGACGGCAGTGACCCAAGAGGGCATTGGCGTGAGCGTCATCGAGATCGAGACCGAGACCGCGACCGCGATCGCGACAGAGATTATGACCATAGAGAACCAAAGCCTCAAGACCCTGCCGCCTTTCTGTCTTCGCTGCCCCCCGGCGTCCCTGTATCCCCCGGGTCTACCGCATTAGATTGCATCAGCCAAACACTCGCCACGATGAATCCAGCCCAGTTAGTGGAAGTGCTGGCGCAAATGAAGGTGTGCAGCGGTTTTCAGAAACCTGTCCAAACCATTTTATGAATGACGCACCGGCCGCGATCGATGTCTGCCTCCTTTCCCTCTCTTTCTCCCCTAGGCATTTGTGATTACGCACCCCGAGCAAGCCCGAGCGCTGTTGATCGCACATCCGCAGTATGCTTATGCGCTTTTTCAAGCACTTCTACTAAACAAGATTGTCGATCAAGCTGTCCTCCAGGTACGTGCCCCCACAGCGTCCGATAGTCAATCTGTAAACCAAGGCTCGTGTGTTTTTCTTATAATACCGTCCATTAGCGTATGTTGCAAGCAACTGTGGGCGGCAGTGCGCCCGCCGGACCTCCGCAGCCTCCCCCCCCTCCGATGCCAACGTACCAACAGCCACCGCTGCACCCAACGCCACCAGTTTTGCCACCACAACTGTCCGTCCCACCGCCAGCAGCCCCGAGCATGTACCAGCAGCCCCCGCACATGGCCCCGCAACATGCCTATTATCGACCACCACCCCCGCCTCCACCACCGCCCCCCCCCCCCCCCCCACCCCCCCCCCCTTCCCTGCCTGATCTTAATATGGACCCTGCGCAGCGCGTGAGTCCGATCATCAGCCTTGTTTTCCAACGCGACGCGATTTAACACCGATCTTTTTCCTTCTTGCCATCTTGGCGCGCTCTCATACAGCAAATGTTACTCCAAGTATTAAGTTTGACTCAGGATCAGATCAATGGACTGCCCCCCTCGGAGCGAGATGCCATCCAGGCCTTGGTACGTGTCCCTGCAATAGGCTCGAGATCCGTCCTCTAACGCCAAGCCCGATCTTAGCGGAACCAATTCATGGGCGCAATTACTGCATGAACAATGACCCAAAAAACCAGCACGGCCTTCGCCTCTTCCTTGACTCTCTTACGTTTCAGGCAATATGAATATCCCATGGTGGCGCTCCACCTGCTGCGGAATTCGTGACTATCGGACTCCCATCGTCTCGTTATCTCCGTGCAATACTCGTCTCGCGCGCCGTGTCCAAAATGCCCATACGCATGCCTCGTTCCTCTTTTTGCACTTTGTACCTAAGACTACTCTAAAATTCAAACGAGCTTATTGTCGATCCGTCGCTCTTGTTTGAGTGCAACCAGTTTGGCAGTGATTTCCTCTAAAGGTACCATTTCGCCCTTGGCTTTCGTGCCCACGTCATCCCGGTTTCGCACGTTGACCGATCGACTGTCGAGTTCTTCTTGGCCCACGACTAGAAATAAACATTAGCACATGACGCCGGAACGGGGTTGTGGAGCAACGAAAAAGGGGGCACGACCAAAACGTACCCAAAAGGAAATTGTACTGTGCAATTTCGCCGTTGCGGATTTTCTTGGGGAGGGTATCGGCGCCGTTATCGACGTCCGTGAACAGCCCCAACGCGGACAGTTTATCCGCAATTTCTTGGGCATACTCTTTCTATTACGGCCCAAGGGGATAAGAACGCGGTCCGAGGAAAACGAAACACAGCACGCACATAGGGAACGGCGACGGGAATCACAAGCACTTGGCGAGGAGATAGCCAAAACGGCCTGTCCGTCATATTTTTTTCGTCTTGAGCTTCCATACGTTCTCAAGCAAGAAGCCGCAGCATGCTGGACGTACCATTTTCCGGCAAAGTGCTCCGTAATGATAGCGATGAATCGCTCCAAGCTTCCCAAGATCGCGCGGTGAATCATCACCGGCCGCGACGGGGGCTTGTCTGGGTTCGTCGTCTCCTCCGCCGAACGGTACTTGAGGTTGAACCGTTCCGGGAGCTGGAAATCGAGTTGGATGGTCGCGCACTGGAATGATCTACGTAGCGCATCTTTGATGTAGATATCAATCTTGGGGCCATAGAATGCTCCGTCTCCCGGGTTGATCCCCCATTTCCCGGGGTATTGCTTATCGAGGGCCTCTTTCAGTTGCTAATCGCAGTCAGCATCAGCATGTGATTGTCCCGTAGAATCAGACGATATGACTGACGGCTTCCGCGATATCCCAGGTTTCTACAGTGCCGAGGTAATTCTCTGGCCGAGTAGAAAGTTCCATTCGAAATTCAAAACCGAACAAACCATAGACATGTTGCATAAAATCGAACAGTGCCTCGATCTCGGACGTGATCTGCAGCCGCGTCAGCCGAAGCTGCTTCGTCATACAAAGAGCATCGCAATGCTCACTAACCTGCGACGGCATACAGAATACGTGTGTGTCGTCTTGCATAAAGCGTCGGACGCGGGTCAGCCCAGTCAATGCCCCGGACGCCTCGTTGCGGTGCACGATGCCGAATTCGGCCATCCGGATCGGTAATTCTTTGTAACTTCGGTCACGGGAGTCAAATATGAGGCAATGACCGGGGCAGTTCATCGGCTTCAGTGCCCACGTCTCCTTTTCGATGTCCAGCGTAAACATATCATCCTTATAGTTCTGCCAGTGACCCGAGGTCTCCCACAGTTTTGAGTTGTACATGTTGGGCGAGATAACTGGCGATGATGTCAGGCGTGGAGGGGCGCTTGTTCACAGCCACGCTCACCTTCTTGATAACCGCGTTTCACATACTCGGACTGCAGCGGCTCTCCGTGAGTGCCGTGTGGATTATTCAAGAATTGTACGTACTCTCATCAGCTCGAGCAACGTGTTGTAGATCCGGGTGCCATGGGGTAAGAAGAAACAACTCCCCGGACTGAGATCATTGAAAAAGAACAGCTCTTGTTCCTGGATGTGGTGTAAAAGGGATGCAGCACTCCAATCGCTCGGTCGAATCTCACCCTGCCAATTTTGCGGTGATCACGTTTCGCCGCCTCGGCCAAAAATGCTTTGTAATCGGATAGTTGTTTCTTGTCTGGGAAGGAGATGCCATAGACGCGCTGCAAGGAATCATTTTTTGCATCCCCTAAAAAGTACGATGCAGAGTTCTGCAACAAGACGATCAGCCTCTATAAAACCGTCAGACACGCCTCCGACTGGCCTTGGTGACCATGAACGCCTTGATCTTGCCTGTATGAGGAATATGAGGCCCGACACACAGATCAACCATTGGCCCGCAACGGTAAACAGTAGTAGAAGAACCATCGGGAATCTTGGTCTCGATGAGGTATTTTTTATACTTGTTGTACTACCGTGTTCTATGCGATCAGTGTCTTGCACATGGGCAATGTCATGTTCTCGACGTACGCCAAACATCGCCAAGAGGTTCTCCTTTGAGACGAGTAATCGTTCAAACTTTTGCTTGTCCTTGACAGCACTCTCGGCGAGCTTCTCTAGAGCGGGGTAATCTGCGTTGGTGACGACTCTGGACAACGTGAGTTGGATCCACAACGCAAACAGAAAAACCGCCACCTCTCGTCGATCGCCATCTCGTAAAAGAAACCATCGTCCGTCGGTGGTCCGATGCAAAGATGGCATCCATAATGTCTCTCCGCAGCCTCTCCAAGAACATGCGCAGACGAATGCCAAAACACGCGTTTTCCTGCGTCAAAGATATCAACCAGCCACTCTGCACCTAGGAACACAACACCCACCCTCAGGATGCTCGAAATCCAACACTTCGAGCTTGCACGACCCCTCGAGCGGTCGATCGAGATCCCAGAGCACGTCGTCAACCTTTTATCCACCAGAAACGTGTCAGGACGAATCTTTGGGTGTATGGAGACGCATTCACCTTGGCGATCACGGCGCGCTCCGAGAGACTCTTGGAGAGCGACTTGGCAACGTCCATCGGGGTTGTCTCCCAGCTCGTCCCATCGCGTTCAGATCCATCCTGAAGGGTGATCGTAATCGACTCTCTTGGCTGCGCTACAAAACCCCACCCGTCAATCCGCCGCCCACACACACATGACGCAGACGAAAAAAAGACACGACGAAAACGCACCCTTGACAAACTCGTCGTACTCGACGCGCAACCGTTCAAATAGTTGGATCCGCTCATCGATGTACGCCGGCGGCGGTTGAAGCTGCGCGGAAACCAAGCCCAAGGTGCACATCCGTCATTATCGCGCGGCATCCACGTCGTCCACGGCGTACGCACCTCGAGCGGGTAGGTAGACGTGGTGGTCTGGACCTTGTCCTTCTTCACCTTGGCTGGCTGTTGCTGCTTCTTGCCCTCCTGCGGACTCGCCGGTGGGTCGTTGGCGGGGGGTTGCGACGACGATGCGATGGCGACGGCGGACGACATCGTGCGTGGGTGTCGTTGTGGGCGTAGGATGAGGGCGGGCAGAGGCTGTCTACGGGAGTGAATCAGGGCACGATAGGACCTGGGTCGAGTGAGCTGCCGAATCATCGACTCGGAGCGTGACTCGATCTAACAAGTCAAAAATAAAAATAATTTCACCGCCATGTAAAAATTAATCATTTATAATCTTCTCAAGCACAATCTAATCTAATCGCCAGACCCAACCCGCCAGACCTTGAGCACCCCCGTCCGATCCCCGCTCACGATCCCCCCGCGGAACGGCGCGTCGATGCACGCCAGCGCCGTTACAATGTCCTGGTGCGACTTGAGCAGGTGCTGCTGGTGATGCATGATCATCGACATGCGCTGCGGCGCCCGGTTGTTCTGGCTCGTCGCGCTCGGCGACTCGACCCACGTTTCGACATGGCTCGTCACCGCACCGTTGGTCGAGCGTGCCGTGCTACACGCGCAGAGTCAGTATCACCGTATGACATAAACTCATCACACGCACCTATAACTCGGTCGCTCAAACACCGGCTCTCCACTGACCAACACCGCCGTTCGCTCCACCTTGCTCACATCCCACAACCTCACCCGTCGATCCTCCGACCCGCTCACGATAAACCCCCGATTCCGACTCGCGCTTGGCACGTCCGTCGCCAGATCCAGAATCTCAGAGCGGTACATCCCCGAGAAGCCCCCGAAATCCAGCCCCACCACCAACGCACGCACGTCGGGCGATGGCGCGGGCAACGCGTCGTCCCGCTGCATGCTCTGCGACGGCCCACGGTCCCGTCGCGGGAAGCCCGGGTTGGCATACGCGGCACCACCTGGATAACGCGAATTCACGAGCGCAGCAATAGCAGCCGCTGGACTCTGTTCCGCATCGACGCCCGTTTGCTCTTCGGGTTCTGGCGCCGGCTCAGATGTCGTGGTCGCGGTCGTAATTCGCGTGACATAGTTCTCCACCAACACCGCCTTCTCAATGTCCCACACCTCGAGCAACGTCGACGGCGCCAGCTCTGGATGGCCTTTCCACGTCTCTACTGCGACCATCACCCAGCGCCCCTTGCCTTTCGTCGGATGCACGGCGCACTGGTGTACCCGCGCCGTTCGGCCAGCGCCAGACCGACCCACCTGCCAGCTCTTGATGAGCAACCCAAACCGCTTGTCCCAGAGCGACAGTACCCCCGACGATGTCCCCACGAGGATCCACGTCCGCTTGCGATCCATACACATGCACGTGATCGAGCCGAAATGGCGGGGATTCTCCATCCGCTGCAAAACGCGCATCGTCCGCAGATCCAGCGTGACAATGACCGAATGCGTGGTCGCATACACCAAATTGGACGCCCCATCTACCGAATCGTTCAGGGCCACCCACACAACCAAAAAAACCAACGCACCCGTATTGAAATGAGACATGCAAGTCACGTACTCGCCAGGTGACTCGACCCTATGTTCCCGGACGACCGACAGCTTTCCATACTTGGGCAGCGATCCCGACAGATTCACATGCACCCGCACGACGTGCACGCTCCCGTCCTCGGCCGCGCTCGCAAAACAATGCACACCCTCGAGGATGCACAGACTCTTGACGCGCGCATGGTGCTGCGTATACGTATGCCGCGGTTTACTCGTCACGCTCCGCTCCAACCGCGTCGTGTCCCAAATCTTGACGCTCCCATCGTCCGAGGCCGACACGAAAAACGAATGGTCGGGCGCGACAGCGAGCCCGGTGATGCAATCCGTGTGGGAGTGGAGATGCGCCACGAGCGAGGCTTCGACGCGGCGGTTGTTGTTATCCCGTGCCAGAAAGCTCTGGCGTGCGGCGTTTCGCCGACGCATCGGTCCCTCGTGCACGCGAGGACCGAAATCGTGTTGTAACTCGCGGTTGTTGTCCAGATAGAGGTTCTCGAGCAAGTGATTGATCCCCACATCCTGGTTTTCTGTACGCGTACACGTCAACATCGACTAATCACGGGATGGGGTACGCATACCGTATGTAGACATGGGCTGGAGAGACGTGACGCGCGGTCGCAACGTCTGCCGAGTCACGGCAGCGTTCAAAATGGGCGACGACCTTCCAGAGGGCTCGGGAGAGTAGTCTGGACGCATGCGCGAAGGCGCCTCGAGCACCCCAACGGCATTGGCATTCGACGACCCGACAGCAGGCGCCGCCTTCTGCCCGTCTGTGCTCCCAACCTGGAGTCTATGCGGCACACGGAGCACAGACGAGTTGGTCGTCGACACCGACTCGGTCGGGCTGCCGGGCCGATCATGTGCTGCAGGCGGGTTCGGAGGAGCAAGCGTTGACGTGGCAGCCCCCGGAAGCGCAGGTGACGGCGCAGTCGCAGCGGCAATGTGTCCTGCGCGCTCACGGGCAGTAGCAGCCAAGTTGAGAGAGGAACCCGAACTATTGATCATCGCGAGCCGGCGTCGCAGCTCGTCCAGTGCGGGCGTATTCGGGGCGTGGTCGATGCTGGTCGCCCGGCTCATCCGGGGCGTACCGGATCGCGCCAACATCTCGCTCGAGCGGCGCGAGGCACGGAGGTCGTTGGTGGAGCGTGATTTGAAAAAGACTGTTTGGGGGACAATACTGAGTTTCTGGAGCTCGACGTCCCCCGTCGTACGGATGATCTTTTCGTAGTCGGGTTCTAATCGCAAGCGGGAACCAAAGCTACATATGATGAGTATTTGATCATACGCAAGTATGATATTTAGAGTGCACCTTGATGCGTTGGAGGCGAGTTTGAGAATGTAATCGCGCATTGCAACGAGCTTCGCCTCGTCAGCGATAGTCATACCGAGGTTCTGTAGTTTCGACCATTGTGCCTCATCCCTGTGTCGCGATAAAAATCGAGGACAGATGATGAAAGTGACACTTACTCTTCCGTTCTGTTCTGCTTAGCAACAGTGTTGGTTCCTGCCTTGCGCATAGACACGACGCTTTCACGCGGCGACTCGACCTTTGTCGCAGGTCGTCGTTGATTTCGCCAAAACGTCGTGCGTTCTGCTTTCATGGCCCATTGGACGGCGCCATCAAAGACAGGTCGGGGTAGCTGTAGGTGAAATTACGTTCACTGCTCAATCACGTTAGGGCATGCCACATACCGGTGACTTCATTGCTGCCAGCAAACTCTGCTCGTCAATTTCTCTCACATCGCAACGCAACAAATGACGCAGGGAAGGGTACAAGATACACCACACGTCGCTCGGCTGGAGATGTTTGGCTGCCGAAGCTATGAAAGCAGTCGCCCCTGATCACGAATGATTAAGTTTACATGACAGAACCGGACAATAAACCGACGAACCTTGTCGTATCCAAACGTTGGGGTGATAAAAAAAGCACAGGGTCGCACTCATGAGCTCCCATATGCGCATCTTTTGGAAGAGTCCGAGCTCGCAGAGACTGGTGAGAGCAAACAGGACGCGCGCAACGACACTCTCCTCGACATCTGCGTCGGTCAGTACTTGCAACAGGATGGGTTTGTGGACTCACCTGAGAGCGCCTGTATCATCAGTGGTAAGATATACTCTTCCAAACTCCGTCCTCCGGCACAGGCAGCAACGTCGACGATGCTCTCAAAGAAAGCTTGTCGGAGTAACCAGTCCCGGTCATTGAGATAAGTGATCATGTGGCTTAGAATAACGTCGTTGGTCTTTTGCCGACCCAAAAAGATGCAGAGCGCGCTGATGTTGTGCAACACGGCACGTTTCACAATGGGTGAAGGGTCCATGAGGAGCGCAGCGAGTTGTTCTTGGATGGACAGATGCAGGTCGTACAGTGATGCGTCGTAGGACACCTAGCGACGGGTCAACAAGTTGTGGACGAACGCATGTGGACACGACGCACTTCGAAGTGGACTTCGTCGTGTTCTTGCCTATCATTGTTCACCCCGGGCGCGACACCGTGGGCTTTGAGTGTCTGGCCCATTTCGAGATACCGTAGCGCCGTGTCCGCGAGGGGGGCAATGCACTGCGCATATGTCGCACGTACAGACACCTCTGTATCTTGGACGAGACTTCGGACGTTAGGGATGATGTACTCGGGAAAGATGGAAATATTCGACGGTGTGATCACGGACACCCTCATCAACTGCGACTGGTTCAGTATTTGTCAAGGGATAGAAAGGCACAACCACCGACAATTTGCATGAGCGTTCTGACAGCCGCCGCTCGCACGACAGCCACTTCGTCTCGCAGTAACTCTACGACATACGGAACAGCACGATCCACCTTGGATTCGTCCGTCAGATGGGCATACAGAGCCAAAAGAATGTCAAGTGCACGGATACGGGACGAGGG
>JBBPLJ010000067.1:46313-57145 GCA_038089715.1 Veloporphyrellus conicus
GCTGCTATGCAAAAGCTGAACATTGATGGCAAAGTGATCCTGCTCGGGACGCCCGGTGAGCCTCCAATCTCGATCAGATACACGTGCTAGATGATCGCTCAACGCGATGTCATACTTACTAGCCGAGGAGGGTGGTTTTGGTAAGGTTAAATTGTGGGACAAGGGTGCCTACGAAGAGATGGATGTCTGTCTCATGTACCGGTGTCGTTCGTGTCCGATCTAATTCCTCTCTTTTCGCTGATATTTTTGCAACGTAGGTGTCATCCGGCACCAGGCCCTCCCTATTCCATCAGTCTCAGTGGCTGTCTGGCTATGCTCAGATTCCAAGTGAATTATACGGGAAAAACGTAAGAAATTTAATAAGATGTTCTTGATCCATCGTAATCATACTTGGGATGTAGTGCACACGCTGGCTTAAGCCCTTGGGAGGGAAATAACGCGTTGGATGCTGCGGTTCTTGCGTACACAAATCTCGGGCTTTTGCGCCAGCAAATCAAACCTACTCATCGCTCACATGGTGTCCTTGGAGGGAAAGACTGGGCTCCAAACGGTCCGTATTACCTATCTCTGGTTTGTCATCACCTCAAGTGGTATGTTCAGTTATTCCCGACAATTCGATGGTTGAGTGAGTCCATTGCCCCGGTGTCCGCTCCGTGGGATGCGTTGATGAACTCTGCCAAAGTTGGATCGTACGCGCCCCCCTAACCAAGGATATGTATGACACCACCGCTCGCGTCAAAGCGTGCTTCCAGTATGTGATTTCTTCCACGTTTCTTGCCGTACTATATCCTTTTCAAGAGCTGCTGCTACCGCCACTGGCACAAATGTCGCATTCACCAGTGAATCTGTTGCAAACGAACTCGTACAGAACAAGGCGCTAGGTAAATTGTTAGACGATTAACCCATGTATCTTACAAACCTTGATGGCATCAGGCGATGAGCTCGCAGATGTCGTCCGCAAGCGATACGGAGATATCGACTACGAGTGGGGGATTGCACACGCATCCACGGATTTCGTACGTCATACCAAACGGCACAGGGCGGTGAACTCACAGGCTTTCACAGGGAAACATCACCTATCGTATGCGTCATTTCTTTCTTCCGTACGCTGCCGACTGACGCGTATCAGTGATGCCTGCACTCCACCCTGGATTTTGTATGTGTCCGATCTTTTGCTGCCGATTCATCTCTAACAAAACACTACCATTAAACTTGTAGCGATTCCCACCGTGCCTGGAGGGGGGAACCATACGAGAGAGTTCACGGCGGCTGCCGCCACTGACACTGCCCACGAAGCCTGTTATACCGTGTCCAAGGCGCTTGCGCATGTGGGTATGAGAGTGATTACGGATGAGGCGTTTTTGGCGCAGGTAGGTCGTAGTTTCGCATGCAATGATTATCGACGCCTCCGTTACCAACACCGATTCGAAAATGTAGGTCAAGCTTGCGTACGAGGAAGACAAAAAATCAAGGGGTTTCTAGAGGAGTGTCATGATAACGAGGGGTCAGGTGAGAACGTACGACTTCTTTGTATACAACAAGATCTTTGGAAACTTGAACGTGTCAGCTATGGCTGTCGGATCTGAGGTTGTTCGGTGTTGCTTCGCTGGCTCCTCAGAGTCACAGCCTGTCGGACTAGCTGGCCCGGCCGAAATTTGGCTCGATTAAAATCCTCGGAAGGCCCGCAAGCAACCCTGTCCGATGTGCACAGAGACATCACGGCACGATTCGTGAGGTCAGAGAGGTTCTCGCTCGGTGACAACCGGGGAGCTTCGACCACCCAGAGACACGGGCTCGGGTCTCGAGCATCAAATTTAGCCATCCCTGACGTGCATACCGAAGTGACAATCGTGGATCGTCTACTACCCGCACCAGAACAGCGACATTTGGTGACACGACAGATCTTTAGCAATTGAGGACGGCTTCTAATGGCAGACAGAATGTATAAGTAGCACTTAAAATACAGTTTGTCCCATAGAAAATGGTACAATTTCAAGTGGAAACAATGCTGGTGGGCACGAGAAATTTTCAATATGGAAACCAGCACGTCCATACTTCAAGTTCCCACCAACATTCTAAGGTTTGTTTCCGCTCGAAATTGTACCATTTTCTATAGGACAGACTATATTCTAAGTGCTATATTCACATTTTGTCTGCCATTGGAAGCTGTCTTAAATTGCTAAATATCTATGGTGTAAGTGCCATCAAGTTACATAGCATTCGTTATCATCTCGTCAAGGTCCATGCAGCCCACCCGGAAAAATGCTATCAGTTTGGTTGACGACTACGTTTCAGGTTCAACATCAACGTTCATAGCATATGCAAACTCTAACACAGGCTCGAACTCCCGGCTCCCAGTAAAGCCAACAAATGTCATGAAACGTGTGAGAAAGGTGGGACATGAACGTTCGCGTCTTGATTCGGGCTTCATTACTCGATCATGCCAATCAGTTATTAGTCGTGATAACGGATAACCTCTCGCCGACACACCAACCTGCGCGGGTATTTTGTGGCAAGACTACTAGTCTGCAAGGCAACACCGCTATAGAGGGAAATGCAGGCTCAGGAAGAAAGACGTAAACTTCACATTTGAGCTGTGCAAAACTCATGTGCTTGGATCCTCGAATGGCGGTTGCCCACGTGGTCCGTCGCATCGTCATTGGACAATGATGCAGTTCAATGGGAAGAAACCGCGGAGCCGCGTTGACAACGCCAGCCAGTACCGGGGTAAAGAGGAGGATAGTGAACGAGAAAGTCAACATGCCGTGCCGAATGTGACTTTTGTTTGAGGATGAGAATGATATGTCCCCCAGTTGACTTTGAAACAATTTACAAAGCCTCTGGCCAAAACATCGCTGGTGGCGTTCCCGTCGACCGAGTATGTAAGCCGTCAGGGCCACCAAAAGTAATTCCACCGATACCAGCGTATACTCAAATGCGCATGACCCTGTATGACAATGCATGGTATTAGTACTCGCACTCATCGCCGTCAGTCAACGCCTCGGAGCTCAGTGGGCGTTCCGCACTCGGGATCAGATGTACAGTGAGTTTTGTCCAAGACTCGATTCCACGGCTCAAGTAAACGAGACCTTACTACACGAATGCTTTGATGTGAATGCAACTTCTTTCCGGCCAACATCCCGCGGGATCCACGCAGTTGCTCACCACTTCTCGTGGGCAGGACGTACTACGCCCATCTCGCATGAGCATACATTCGCGATGACAAAACGTGAGCAAGCTTACAGTCAATCTCCCAAGTCCAAGCTGAGCTGTCTTGCTCGACCAGGCTGAGGTAGGCCTGTATGCACGCAAAGACGATGAGACAACACTTCCCGTAGAGACAATATCGTACAGACTGACCCTTGCAATGGAATCTGGATCGAGACGAACATCTGCGTTAGCTTCCCATGTAGGGTCGCTGCGGCGATCTCTTGCACGGTCAGTTAAAATACTTCCATCAATGATGCTCTGTAATTAGCAGTGCATCAGCACCAGCCTCGTTTCGCCGTAGCCTTACCAACTCACATGCGCAACCTAGAAATGCAACACCCACCCAAGAATGTCAGCGCAGCACCAACAAGAATGGAATGAGTGATTACAGACGTGGATATTCTGTTTCCCAAACTCTTTGGCCAAGCTCTGGGAGAGCGCCCTGATACCAAATTTACCAATCGAAAACGCGCTCGTAGTGGTGTTTCCCCTGATCGAGGCCGTGGCGCCTGTAAAGATAAGAGTACCTTTTTTCCTTGAACCACCCTTTCCGGCTTCGTTTGCTTGCTCGATATCATTCTTGGTGAGCTCGAGCAAGACTTCTCTAGCAAAGGCGAAGGCAGCGACAACATTAACGTCCAACGAGTCGCGAACTTCCTCCTCGGTAACCTCCAGGAAGGGTTTCCATACGCCGTAGCCAGCATTGAACACCGCAACGCGGAGCGGAGAAGACGAGACCGGGAAGCGATTCCTGACGCTGGAGAACGCAGAACGGATCGACGCTGGAGTGTAATCCGAGATCGGGAAAGGTGCAGCCTGATGACATTAAAATTTCTGTCAAGATTCAGACAATGATGCATGGGTTGCTATCGCACCTCTCCGCCATTCTTGTTGATCTCGTCGGCGAGCTTGTTGAGATGCTCGGCCCCACGAGAGATCAACGCAACCCTGTAGCCCAACTTGCCGAACAGACGACTAGAAGCCCAGTAAGTTAGCCCCACATTAGGTTGGTCGTGAAAGACCTTACGCTGAAGAAGCCCCTGTCCCTGTGTGATGGTCAGCACTGTCGAGAGCCACGCGAACATCGCAAGTGACCAACCTGAGCCGTTTCCGATGCCGGCGACGATGAACAGAGGTCGAATAGAAGACATTTTCTGTATCAAGTGTAGATGCGAATGGCCAGGTTATGCCATGGACACCAGTGGTGTCCGTGCTTATATTCAGCCAGAAGATGGCATGAGTAAGCCCGAGCGTGGATCACAAATACTCCAAACATTAGTCAGTGGGCAAAGCACGACACTCCTAATCATGGCTAGAACATCCATTGCGCCATTGTCACACCATCTACACCATTCCCCAGCGCAAATGAAGTTGGAGTGGGCGTGCTTTCCATGCTGAGTGCCTGGCTGGTAACTTGGAAGCCTCTTTGCTTCCCACCTTACAAAAATGCCCGATTTCGATAAGCAACCACGTCTTGCTCCTTGGCTGATCATAATATATCAGACTGTCCAAAACCGAGTAAGTTTATATGTGCTGGCTTCCGTGCCAGCGAAGACGGGCTGCCTACTAACTTATCTGAATCATAACAGGTGTGAAAATTGCGCACTGTATATTTTGGCAATCGGAGCGTCATGCATCCACAGGCCAAGTATATGCAATGTGGTGCGATCATCCTCTCAAATGGGGACTGGCAGCTTTTGCCCAACTCGGTGTCTATGTTATGCTCCAAACAGTATAAAATGACAAGTCGAACTGCGGATCAATGAGTCCCATGCAGCGCAATGTGCCCAGCCTTGCTGTTTTGCCAAACATCGTAACGCTTCGCCCAGGTGTATGTGCCGTAGGCTAGTAATAATCAGACACAAGTGGTATAGAGACATGTAAAAACGCACCAATTGCGAACGGAACAATCCAATATGGTACTTGCGAGGCAAGTCGCTTGTAGCCATTGAACATCCAACCCTGGAATATTTGTTTCGTGGGGCGCTGACGGAACGGGGAGACGGCTGAGAGTAGCCATGAATGTGGGGAAACGTGGAAATAAGGACGCTCAACGACTTACTGTAGCTAACAATGCCCTTTTGCTTCAAGTTGCTGTTGTCACCCCACCAGGGGTTCTGATAGGATGTTACTCTGCGCCCTCCCAACGCCATATAGCAAAACTCACGTAGACTTTGGCTAGTGAGCGAATAGCGAGTCAGTTTTCGCGCCCTATTAGGCACGACAGGAACACGCACGTTCGGGCATACCACTAGAACGGACTGCAGTTGGCCGCATGATGGACAAGAGTGATGAAGCTAATAGTCAAACTGGGTGGTAGTGAGTTGAGTTTCCGAGGTTTTCCGTGTGCAGCCAAACAAAATACAAACAACGACTACTGGTCGCCCACGTCAGTGTTGGCTCACTTGACTTGTTCACTTCATAAACAAAGGTACGACATTGTCTCGACGCCACGCTAGCTCACCAACATCTTCCTTAGGGCTTTACACTCGGACAATGGTCAGCCACCAGACACTATACAACCTCGCCAACTACCTTGGAGCCCTCGCCATGCTTACAGTCGTCGCATATCATTTCGTCGCAGTAAACGCACGCCACATCGCAGGGCAGCAGTCACACTAGGGGAAGGCATGTACGTGAAGTCTAACATAAACTGTGTGACTGGAGCGATTCATGAAAAGAAATTTTAGGCGTTGTGCTCCGCAGCTAATAGAACCCACCTCTCTGTTCCCATATGCAACAATAACATGGGAATCAAGGGGCCTGCATCGTAACTAGAACGGGTCCTTATCGAAGTTTTGGTTTAGCTCCTTGGTAGTACGTTATACCGGTATCTTGTCCGTCATCTGCAAATTGCCCTGGGACCGTCATAGCAGGGGTATAACGTGGTGGATCCTGCACTGGCTCGAGTGGATCCGGTGAGCTACCATCATCGACATCATGATCTTTCTTCGAACAGCAGTGCCAAGCAGTTGGTTGACCTACAAACGTTGCAAGTGTCAGCCCAGCACAAAGAATATTGAAATACCTTCCCATACCACACAAGGTACACACCGCTTCGCGTCCCGATAAGTGTTCGATGTCAACCTATCACAGAAAGTGGAACATACAACAACACGTGATGATTCCACACAGGACATCGCAACAATCCATCCTTGGAGGGTTTGAGAGCAATGAGTACGAGGTATTCGTTGTTTTGCCCTTTCTTCGTAGGTAAACGTTCGATGCAGAATCAGAAAGTGATACGTTTCAATGAGGAAGAGGTGAATAAAAACGACGCAAATGGAGCGGAGTAACCCAGCGAAAATTGGGCACGTGGTTATTGTCTTCGGTGCGACATTGTGACGCTCAAGACGGCCTAGGCCGGTGAGACAGAGGATTCCTACACTTGGTCGTGATGGCAAGGTCAAGTTATGAACAATCAAGGATCCAACCAGTGTGATATTAATAAGTTAAACGCTGGTCCCCATCAACCAGACTATCTTCGATGGCTGTCCCCACCGCTCTGAGTGCCGTCGTCAAATTGATCTGGGAGAAGGCCATCAGGAAAACAGTAGCCGAGGTTATGTGGTAGCTACCGTCCACTACCATCGGCTACCAAGAACAATTCGACAGATGAATGAGAGGCATGTCTAAATTGTCGGTGCATCGCGACGCGCCGATTCATTAGCAACGAGGAAACCATGGTGACCAGTGCTTCATCTCTGGAGTACTGACGCGCCTTTCTCCAGGGGAGTATTCCGCGTGCACACTGGAATGGACATGCAGGAATTCCTAGAGTCACATCAATGAAATCATGACGCGCGTATAGAACCCTGACCTACTGACTCTATCCGCCGAATTGCGCGAGAACTAGGCCACCAGCTAGGTATCCGGCGTTGTCATTTTCAGTTGATAGATCGCGATACGCACTCATAATTCCACACGTGATAGCAACGTTACTAAGTGTGTAGCAACGCACGCTGCGAAAAAACTGGATGAGATTGATCAGGTGAGTGATGATTGACCGCGTGTCTTCAACGGAACCGGAACCATTACCACACGAATAACACGCCCCAATTTACCTGTCAAATTATGTCAGGAGTAATCGGCTCTCGTTCGTGCGACATGGCAACGCACGCATAAGTACTTACAAAGTCAACTTGACATGTCGCCACGCAAGTACCTGGGAGCAACACGCCGCGCCACTAAGCATGGAATGAGAACCTGTCGCGGGAGTCGATAAAGTTCTGGACACATGTGTTAAGTAGTAGGATCAGGCCAGGAGTTATGACAGGTATGACCGCGGGAGCGACTCAGCTGATGCGCATGGGTTACCGTAATTGATCAAGATGAGGTTCAAGCAATTGGCAAAGTCACATTGTAGGGATCTTCACTGGTAGCCCTTATATACAGTGTCAAACAGATAACTCATATAAATACCTTGTTCGAGTCTATCGATGGGCTCGGATAATGTCGAGGTCACTGCATCGAGTGTTTGTAGAAAAGGAGTAAGCTTGTTTGGGCGAAACATTATGTCGCCACGTTCTATAAGTTGCGAGTCATTCGATACCACCGACATCAAACAAACTGCGACAATGGCATCACCAAGCTCAGAGTCCGCTGTGCAGGCCTTCATCTCAAGACATCGTGCCCTCCTCGTACAGGAACGGGATGCCGAGATCGAGCGAACTTCCTTGATCCTAAGCAATGCTTCGCCCAAGCTTCTCGAGCAGCGTGGACTGGCATTGGGTGGGTTGGGAGTAGTGTCGGCAGGGGTAGGGCTTGGCGGAAAGACGTACGTGATGGTATCTTACCATGGCAACCTCCAACATCTCATGAGACGAAGTCTAGGCTGGTAGAGCTGGAGAGACCTTCGGCGTACCATTCCTCGCCGTTGTTCCCCCCTCATACATTCAGGCTCGTCCATCAGCACCACCGTCTCATTCACTGAACCTGAACAATGCGTCTACAGGCCCGGGGATCTCGCCCGGATCGAGGAAAACGTTTCAGCTACGCAGAAAAAGGCGGGCAGCAAGGGAAAGAAAGTGCAGCCGACTGATACGGACCCGAAAAGCTTCCCTGCGCCGGAGGGTGTAGTGTACAAAGTGTGTATAATCACTTGCGCTCTCCTTAACGGCATCCTGACCTTACAGGTTACCGACACGCGCATTGTCATTGCCGTGGACCCTCCTGAATCTGGCGATCTTGATCTTGATCTACCAGAGAGATGTCGTGTCGTCAAGCTTGCCAACAGCATCACTTACGATCGGTAAAAGAATATTGCCCACGTCCGTCGTCGCACTCTAAAGTTTCATGTCCAGGATGGATAAAGCTATTGACCACTTGGAGAAGATCGCGATACCCTCCACGCGCAAGGTAATCTTTTGCGAAAGACTGTATTTCTATAACTGGTCATATTCCATCAGCCAGATGACAAGACAAACTATGAACTCACACCCCTCATTCGCGTGTTGCTAGGCATATCGCTGCCCTCCAAACCTCCCAAACTGGGGGAAATTTCCTTCTTCGACAAATCGCTCAATCCAAGCCAGAAAGCAGCCGTGCGATTCGCTCTCGAGGCCACGGAAGTCGCATGCATCTACGGCCCTCCAGGCACGTTCCATCATTCTTCTGACTTCCCTTACCAATGTACAGTCAGGCACAGGGAAAACCCACACTCTGATCGAGATTATACGCCAGTTCACATCCAACCCACCGGACCAGAAACCAGTCCGCGTGCTCATATGCGGTGCCTCCAACCTGTCCGTCGATAACATTCTTGAGCGTCTTCTTAGTCTCCCTCCCCCGGAGAAGGGGAAGGGTGCGCCATTGAAAATAACGCGAATTGGTCATCCAGCCAGAGTTATGGCACGCGAGGAAATTCTCGATGCAACATTGGAAGTCAAGGCAGGCCGGAGTGATCAGGTTTGCCGGTATCTCCGCTCTCGAGGATGTACCAACCAGGCTTCTATTAGGCAGCAATTGCCAAAGATGTGAAGGCGGAGCTTGATGCTGCTCTCGACACCCTTTCTGGGAGAGGAAAAGGCAAAGCGGCAAAGAAGCCACGTGGGTCGGCACGCAAGAAGATGTGGGAGGACGTACGCGCACTCAGAAAAGAGTGGGTGTATGTTGGCTGTTCTAATAGTCCGTCTAATGAGCACGTGACTCAGATATCGACAAAGGGAGGGTGGGGTTGTGAAAGCGGTCCTCTCGGAGTCCCAGGTACTTGGCCAGGCAGGGTGCCATAGAATCATGATTATGGCTGAACACGTACACAGGTGGTACTATCCACTTGCCACTCTGCAGGCGGGAGACAACTACGGGACCATACCTTTGACGTGGTTATCATTGATGAAGCAACTCAAGCGGTTGAAGCAGTATGTGCCAACATATATGTTGCTTGACCACTGACCCGTTCGCATCTCAGGTGTGCTGGGTTCCGATATTCAAGGGAAAGAAGCTGATACTGGCAGGCGACCCCATGCAACTGCCCCCTACCATCTTATCTATGGGCAAGCATGAAAAGAAAAATAAGCAGTCAGAGTCGTCGGAGAAAAGCACGGGTTCTCCGACGAACGACGAGCAGAAAGATATGGCTGACCCAAGTTCAGAGACTAGTTCAGATTCGGAATCAGGATCAGTACATGGAGATACAGTTATTACAGAAGAGACCACAGTACCTGCAGCAGAAGAACCGGAAATCCCAAATAAACCACCAAAGAAAAGGGTTTCTAAACGCCCTGGTTTGTGTCCCCCGCGAACTCTGGAAACAACCTTGTTCGATCGCCTTGAGCGGATGTATGGTCCGGGCATCAAGTGCCTGCTCAACGTCCAATATCGGTGCGCTGTAGATCCTTCCACATTTCGTTGTTGCTCTACTCACCGTCCTGGAGGATGCACGCTCAAATTTGCCGATTCCCATCGTTCACGCTCTATGCGTCCAAGCTCAAATCGCACGAGTCGGTGGCCTCACATTTGCTCTCTGATTTGCCAAATACGAGGCTATTTACCGAAACGATGGACGAAGACACCATCAAGGAAACACTTGGCAGCCCCATCGTCTTTTTTGATACAGCAGGATGTGAATACTACGAGCGACTCGAAGGCGACGGAGATGAAGGCAGTCGGTGCAACGAGAATGAGGCCGCCGTGGTCAGAGGGTGGACGGAGAAGCTCGTGCGTTTCGATCTGAACACACCAATTCCGTTCATTTGACTCATGTCCGGCTAATGTAGGTTCGTGCGGGGGTGTATCCTTCCCAGATCGCCATCATAACCCCGTGCGTAAAAACGACATTGATAGCTTACCCATTGATTCGTGTTCAAACGTGTCCCGGTTATAGGTATCAAGCACAAGTCACGCTCCTCAGCTCCCTGTTACGCCCAGAATATGGCTCCGAGCTCGAGGTCGGCACGGTGGACGGCATGCAGGGGCGCGAGAAAGATGCGGTGATTATCAGTCTCGTGCGGAGCAACGATAAGGTTCGAAACTCGTTGACATGTCAAACGGGATTTGACCCACACCGACATGAATGATTCCACTAGCGCGCAGTGGGCTTCCTGAAAGAAAAACGCCGCATGAATGGTACGTGTCGTCATTTCCATTTTTTGTTCAACCACGGCGGCGGTTGATTGCGCCTG
>JBBPLJ010000068.1:0-14042 GCA_038089715.1 Veloporphyrellus conicus
GACGATAATAGTGCTTGCCTGAGAGAACATCTCATACCGCCTGATATCCTGATCAGACACGGACCGTCTCGCGTACTTCATCGCCTCCTCGAAATGCTCCCTGGTGATCTGTGGTACAGGATCTTCTTCTTCCTCATCTTCATCCATTGCTGCGTCGGGGTTATCCCCTGCCGCTTCCTCCTTGTCACGCTTTTCTCTCTGACGTCTGATATCCGCCTCGATGCTCTCTCGGATGGCAAGCTTGGCAGCGCGCTGGCAGATCTCCGTCAAATCGGCACCCGAGAACCCGTGCGTCGACTTGGCGAGGAAGGCGAGATCAACTTCGGGCGCCACAGGCGACTTCTTGAGCTGTGCCTTGAGGATAGACAAGCGCTCGAGCTCGCCGGGGAGCGGAATATAAATCAGCTGGTCCAATCGTCCCGGACGCAACAATGCGGGATCGATTTGATCGGGACGATTGGTAGCACCGATGATGAAAACATTCTTCTTAGTGTTCATGCCGTCCATTTCTGTGAGGATCTGGTTGAGCACTCGATCACCGGCACCCCCTGCGTCGCCAGCGGAGTTTCCACGTGCTTTTGCAATAGAGTCGAGCTCATCAAAGAACATAACACAGGGTGCTGCAGCGCGTGCCTTGTCAAAGACATCACGAACATTGGCTTCGGATTCACCGAACCACATAGTAAGTAGTTCAGGACCCTTGATGCTGATGAAGTTGGCATTGCACTCATTGGCAATGGCTTTGGCAAGCAATGTTTTACCAGTTCCGGGTGGACCGTAGAACAGAACACCTTTTGATGGTGCCATTCCGTATTTGAGGAACTTCTCGGGGTGGTCAACGGGATACTGTACGGTTTCTTGAAGTTCGAGTTTGACTTTGTCGAGACCACCAATGTCGTCCCATGTAACGGTTGGTACTTCGACAACGGTTTCTCTGAGCGCAGAGGGGTTGGAAGTCCCGAGGGCAAATCGGAAGTTGTCCATGGTAACACCGAGTGAGTCGAGGACTTCTGCATCGATGGTGTCCTCGTCGAGATCGATCAGATCCATTTTCTCTCGAATTTGCTGCATGGCGGCTTCAGAGCACAAAGATGCGACATCTGAACCGACGTAGCCGTGGGTATCGGCTGCAATCTGTACACACGACAAGACTCAGACTTCCGTAGAAATCACGGCCCAGTGAGCATTTATGCTTACCTGCTCCAAGTCGACGTCATCAGCCAATTTCATGTTCTTGGTGTGGATACGAAGAATCTCCAGACGTCCTGTTGGGTCTGGAATGCCGATGTCAACTTCACGATCGAAACGACCAAAGCGACGGAGGGCAGGGTCAATCGAGTTAGGGCGGTTAGTAGCGGCCATGACGACGACGTTTGATCGCGCCTTCAGGCCGTCCATGAGAGTAAGGAGCTGAGAGACGACACGGCGCTCGACTTCTCCGTTCGTCTACGAAGAAAATAAGAGCAAGATTAGATGGAGCGCACATTCTGACTCGCCTTTTCGCGTTTAGGAGCGATGGAGTCGATTTCGTCGATGAAGATTATAGAAGGGGAGTTCTTCTCTGCTTCTTCGAAAGCCTTGCGCAGATTACTCTCACTCTCACCAGCCATCTTACTCATGATCTCCGGCCCATTAATCAAGAAGAAGAATGCACCAGTCTCGTTGGCCACAGCACGAGCCATGAGAGTTTTACCAGTGCCAGGAGGACCATACATAAGGATACCTCGTGGCGGTTTGATACCAATGGATTTGAAGAGTTGAGGATGGCGGAGGGGCAGTTCAACAAGTTCGCGAATTTGTGCCATTTGCTTGCGGCAACCACCGATATCGTCGTAACCAACGTCGTTCAGATTTGCTTCTTCGTCCTCGCGCTTGACTGGGTCACCCTCTGAAGGACGTGTTAGATGTGGTTATACGAAAGTACGGTATGCATACCTGTGTGGATGACAGTGTCTTGGGCAACAATACAATACTCAGCGGGATCGGTTTCAATCACCTTGAATTCGACCGTTCTCATACCTCCTCTTACGAGAAAGGTATCACCCTTGCGAACGGGGCGGTAGGCTGCCACAAAATAAGTGACATGTTCAATAGACACAGTTTCAAAAACATGCCCTCGAGGAAGTACGGCTTGAGATAAACCTCAAACAGGTTACCACTCAAACCCTCCACAGAGTCATCGAAGGGGAGGACATGTATCCGTTTTCCATACTTGATGTCGAGACATTGATGAACGTTGACAAGATCGCCCAGTTTTACACGTAGATTGTTTCGTGCGACCTTGTTCAATTGGATGCGACCTTCCTCGACATCATCCGAGGACAAGCAGATGAGGACGGTGTCGCGACGTTTCTTTCCCCTGTAGGTTGTAAACATCGGACACCAAACATAATGAATTTGACGGGATGCACACCTCAGGATGATGGTGTCACCGCGGAATAGCGAGAGGGTTTCCATCGTCGCGGGGTTCAGGGTCGCGACTGTGATTGTGTTCGGACAAGATCATCGCCACAGAGATGGGAGGATAGTTACCCGAGTTATCGTCGGAAGCGGCCTCATCCACGATGAGACGATTTGGGCTGCAGAATGCGCCGGATAAGTGTGGCTTTGTTGAGTGAACAATATACACGTACGACTTCTTTGGGCGGAGGATGGCTGTTGAGACATCATTTGGGCCTGGCTGTGGTGCTGCGCCGCTGGGATCGGCCATCTACTTGGAAGTGGGATGAGTGGTGGTAGTGGTTGAGAAGAGAGAAGCAAGTGAGTGGATGATCAGAGACGACGCGCGTCCTTGTCATTGATTTCCTAGTGTGTGAAAAGAGGACTGCCACTGTCCTGGAACGCGACCACGATGAGCTCTAACGTCGCCCATGCTCAAGGCACAAATCCCTGGGCTAGCTCAAGCACCCCATCTCACTCGGGCCTTGGCTCGTCGCTGACCGACACGTTCGGGCAGTCGAGGACCCACTACCAACCAGGTTACATGATGGTCAGTCGCACATGCCTTCTTCTCTTCCTCACCTAATTTCCCTGCCCAGTCTGCCCAACAACACAATGTGCACACACCCCAGAGTGCCCAGCATACCGACGAGATACCCACCGTGCAGACGAAAGCAAAAATGAACCTCGCCCTCTCGCGTGGTGGCGCCTCCCACTTTGGGTCTGATTCCATGTTCGAGAGCTCTTCGACGTGAGTTCTGTTCTGCCCTCGCATCGACTATCATTGATGCCCTTTATTTACGCAGGCAACGGCAGGCATTTGCTGACACGGACGCACCCCCCACTACCTCTATCAATGACGTGTTTCGGGAGTCGCCATTTGGCGCGTCGGAGAAGGTATCACCAAGGGTGTGTTACAGGATACTACACTATCCATATCTTGGAGTTAACCTGCGTTTTCATCAGGCATTTTCTTTGGGGGGTTCTTCCTTCCCGTCAACAGCCCATCCATCTCGCACGGATGCAACGCCCTCCACGGCCCCAATCACCTACCTGATCGTGTTCGGATACCCACCTGACAAGTATTCCGTGACTGTCGAGTACTTTAAATCTCTCGGTGCGGCTACAGAACCCGAACCCAACACAGAGGTCGTAAACTGCTTCAGAATTGGGTTCAAAGATCCTGGTGAAGCAGCGCGTGTTGTCCGAAGGAACGGCGAGGTCTTGGGCGGGTCCTGGATGATCGGTGTCAAGTGGGCTGTATGTAACCCGCTTCTCCTTTTTAGATACTGACACTAGCTCCTTCCTTCGCTCAGGATTCGGGGGCAGCAGATCTCGGATCCTCGCTGCGTGTATCCGAGTATGCAACGATGACAGCGCCATCTCAAAATCATGCACAACCAACTCCAATGGCTATTGATAACTCGCCCCCTGCGACCACGGTGGGCACGCCGATTAAGCTTGCACCGTCTGTCGCAGCATTTCGTAAAGGGCCTGCGCCGGCCGCCGCCTCCTCTGCACAAAAGATAACCCCTATATCAACGGTGCCGTCTCAGGGATCTAGTCCCATGAAGGGCATGATTGGACAGGTAACAGACTTGCTCTTTGGATGGTAGGCTTTGTTACGATGGACTCCTTTGCTTTGGTCGCTGCGTAGGTAGAGTGACGTGCCATGATCAATAATATGTCTATCCCTCTGTAATCCTTCATGATTTTACAAGGCTTTATGATGTTCCTGAAATCTCGAAACTCAGAGACCAAGTGCGCCTTGTGGGTTATGTTGAAGTCCCATGCATGTACAATCGTCAGGAGTGAACGAAGTGTCTACTGGACGAGCCTGGAGACTGATCACATGCCAGAACGAGACCAGCGCTAGAAAGATGGGGGATAGAACAAACTACTCCCCTGTGTTTCCTCACTGGGACTGGATAATAATCGAAGTTGTAGTGAGACATTCCGACACTAGGAGTTAGCCCTTGTGAGAGCTCCCAATGTGATTTATAGTGCATGGTCTTGGACCCAATAACTCACGAAGCCGATGACGAAAGAATGGAGGGAAAGGCACAGAAAATTGCCTTCGCTCACGTCGAACTGACTCGAAAACTGGTGGTTACTTGCCTGAAAAAGCTCTCTGAGGATCTCGAGAATATGGCGCGGTCTCTACCATGTGTCGTTTTGCCATTGGTTGAGATATCCAACCGGGGGAAACCTGAATGCCACCCAGGCTAATCTGGAACAAGGTAGACGCGAAAAAACTACCAGTTTGAAAGTGAAGACCGGGTAATTGGGATGCTCTCCACTTCCTGCTCGTACTCGATCTCCACCCTTGGCCCTTCTGTGTGGTGGCTCAGCGCGACCAGAGAAGTGAATGAAAAGTAGAAAGAACGCACTTCTTGGTTTCTCGGTCTTTTTCCGAGGTGGTGTTTTTGTTGGTAGGTTTGCTTTCCGCTTGCCCAATGCCACCTTTGGTTTTGAGTGTGAATCATTCTCATCTTCATCTTCATCTTCATGGTCCGAACCTTCGCTATCCTCCTCAGATGGCTCTTCGTCCTGTGGGCTGTTCAGGGATGTGGACAAATTAATCCAGAGCCAAAACTCACCACTATGTCCTCCAGGTCGCTCAACCCGGCTTCGTCTCCGCTCAAATCGCTAACGAAGTCACCTTCAAACTCCTCTTCCACCTCGTCTTCGCCTTCGTCCTCCCCGTCTGTCTCGTCATCCATCATGCCCAAGCCCTCCACCCCTTCTACTTCTTTCTCTTTTCCACCTTTCTCTCTGTCCAGGATCGCCTGCCATACACTCTCATTCACGTTAAGTGGTGCATCACCGTACGCTTTTGATTTCAGTCGCTCAATGAGCTCCTTCTCGATGGATTTTTCAAGGTGGGCAGCGGAGAGGGCTTTGCGTTCGCGCGTTGCTTCTCTGCGATCGAGTTTCTTTTTTACACCAACCAACTTTGGCCTACGACGATGCATTGTCAGCGGCAGTCCAAGACGCCAAAATCAAGTGAACGAACTCCTGCCGTAGCTTTATACGTCTCATTTTGATGAGGTACTGGGTGATCTTGGTCACACGTTGCTTACATTTATGGATCGTAAAATTTGGCCAGTACATGAGTTCCTTGTCGATCTGAATGGCCATCGGTAGTTGGATTTGACAGCGTGATTGGCGGTTAGGTACTGACTCACCTGCTCGAGTGATTTCGAGTAATTTTTGGAGAGCGGGATCTTCTCCCACATCTTGGCGGGTGTATGTGCACGTTCGATCGTCTTGACATAGAGGTACAACATACCTAGGAATAAACCACGACAGGCATTGACATGACGAATCACACGATAAAACAAGAGCAGACAGCACACCTTCATGCTCACGCACCGTTGCGTACTGTGAGTTTGCGAGTGGACATGACTGTCTGCTGCAGAAACCAGTGACGTTGTACTCGTTACGACAGAAATTCTGCGTTGCGGTTCTGCAGGAGTGGAAATCGATGCATGGACGTTCGGGGTATGACCAGGAAGCGGACGAACTTTACTTTATACGAGCAAAACTGGGTGTTGATCACGGACCATATCACGTCGTCGCTCTGCATGTTGGATGCTAGTAGAAGGGTACATCTTTTCCTAGACTTTTGGTCTATAAGAGACCACGTGACTAGTACATATAATAACTCTATAAGTGATAAATACCTCTTCATCTTCGTCTCAACCTACCAATGCGAAGTAATTATCTCCTGCATCCCCACCGGTTGCTTTACTATACATATCTGGAGACTCGGCGACAGTGCAACGTGGGCCGCTGCGTGATAATTAGGTTTTGACGATCTCGTTCATTTTGGCTTAAAACTGTTAAACCCGTTCGATTTGGGAGAACCCCAAAATGCTATTTAAATGATACATTGAACGTCTAGGATGGCATTTCTTAATGCCATTACTTTTATACATAACATTCTTCTTAGCATAGCACACAACATATTGATGCTCTCCTTGGGCTGGTTTGCTGAGGTAGCCATATGCGTCATGATGCCTCGGTTCATCATCGGCGTACGAGAGCTATATAACCGGGACCTCCGCGGACGCTGACATGGGGTTGACACCGGATTTGGTGGGTTATCACAATCCATTGTCAGCCAACCCGCTACCGTTTCTGTGATTGAATTCGCGGAAATTGCCCCGGGCCTGGGTGAAACTGTAGAGGGGGATGCAGATGAATCGAAGGGGATTATACTGGAAGGACGGGGAGGTAATGTTGACCATGTTTAAGGGGGCAGAGGCAATACCACATTGTCTGTTGCTCGTCATCGCTATCTGTTTACTGTTCTCAATAACTTTGCTTGAGTACAGTTCCTAGGGGCCTCTAGTAACCGAGCCCTAGTCGGAGGGAGCTGAGCAAAGGGATCGACAATACGTTTCCTTCCGACTGCCCAAACAAAGTTGCAAGTGTACCATTCCGATTGCTCTCAAGCCTTTACGAATTGCAGGACCTCCATTGTAGCAAAGGCTGCTTTCCCGTATTAATGCGAAAACAGACACAGTTCGAAGGGTCTCTCGGCAAACCAAGCCGTCACTGCATGATGGTGTAAGAACACCCTTGTGAAAAATGGCCGGCTTAGGTCAAAGTTTGTCTAGGTGAAAGTTTAACTTTGGCCTAAACCGGGCAGATCCCAGACTTTCTGGATGAGGCTGCTCCTGGCACTAAAACAGACTAAAACTCACAAGCCCTACATACTGTGTGCAGTTGGAAACAACACCTCCAATCGGATAACTCATTGTCCCCCGTTCAACACGTGCGCATGAAATATTCCCGACGTCGTGCTTACCACTGGCATGAGGAAAAAAACAGACACCACACTACTACCGCACTAGGGTCAAAGCTTCAAAGATTCGTACACGAAGCAGTTTGCAGCGAGCTGCAAATGATCAAGATCCTCCCATGCCTACTAGCCAACGGTTCGTTACTTGTCCCGCATCCCGATCGAAGTTTCAAGGAAGGCTCACAATGTGCAATGTGGACGAGATTGATATTTGCGCTCGACAAAGAGGTATCCGAATCATTTTGGGGGTTGGCGTTATTGTGTGTCGTGCCTGCCCCTAAGATTCTTGAGATTGGGCCGAGGACGTTCTGACGGTGCAAAGTCGATCCATTCCATTACTTTTATTCTGCTCACGTTATTCAAAGAAGGACCGTTACATTCGAACACGATCGTGCACTGTACTTTCATGCTGGTACATTCGTCTCTATTGGGTCCAGTGCCGTCGTACTCATCTAGGGACCAATCACTGAACTATGAATGCCCACTTTGCCCCGACTCTTGGAAGCACCTTCGTTGAGGGATATGAGCCACAGGGACGCTGGCGAAGCAGTATAAAAGCCCCCACATCATGCACTCCCTCCCCGTGCTTGTTGCTCCCAGCAATCGCATGTCGCAGCAGTACGATGTACTGCATGTGTTGGCGAGATCGGTGTGTTCCACTTACTTGGTCTGTTACCGCACACTCGAACGATCACGTCCTATGGTCACGTTCTTCCAGTGAGTCGACCCTGAGGAGCTCTTGGATGCGAACGAAGCTGACACGTACCGACCCCAAGGTACACTGCGTCTTATGCTCCTTATATGTATGACTATTACTAAGACGTGAATTTGGCTCGCAATATGTCATCTCTCCCCGCTTGCCGGACCTGTGCTCTCCCGACTTGGCTGACAGGCCCAGGGTGAGATCGATACAAGCATGAGTTGGTCCGAATGCCCTGATAAAGTTGACGCCAAGCGCTGGGATTGTGGTGAATGCCACCCCACCGGTAGCTCAGGTGGTTCGCAACGCAAGACACCTATTGCGGAGGAAGTAGGGAGGAAGGCCAGAAACGTAGGAAAACTGCTAAGTGACCCACAATGTATCGCCGACACACTGAGGTACATCCACTCACTGACGAAACGATTTAGCTCGTCCCATGGAGACCTGTCCCCTCCCAACACCCTCTTCAACCAAGAAAGGAGATAGACGCATCAGCCTCGCAAACGCGTGCTCGGCGCCATCCCGGTCGCTTCAAGCGGTCCAACGCAGACCATAGCCCACCCCTCTCACGCGAACCGGTACTTTTCATAAAGAATCCCCTTTATTCTTGTTGCAATATCCCACACGGTAGCATACCTCCTCCGCATTTGTACCCATCTTAAGGGGCTTCACCCCAAAGGACAATAAACACGGTCGCAAAAAAAAAGTTCAGGTGATCAAGTGTAGCATGGTATTCTTGAAAGTTGTTTGTTCAATATTGATGTAAGTGCTGCTCATTTGGGGTACCAGAAAAGGACAATCGTCGAATATCTTGATTCAATACAGAACTGCTGCCTCGGTTTTAGATATATTTTGCAGCCCAGTCGCCGTTCCATCACATCGAGTTGAGTGGCTAATTCGAGTTCCATCCTTCGATCTGTGCTACAAATTCTATAGTGAATGACCTCTAGTCATAACCTCTCCCCACTATCATTGTGGCCTTCTGGGTCGTCTCCGCTGTAGGACTCGACTTTCATATCATTCAGGCCCAGCTCTTCATTTTGCTCCCAACTCCTCTCATAGGTCTCGATTGTCATGTTTGGGTCGGGGTCTGGCGCATATATATTTTGCACATACGAATTTGCCAGCGGGTCGTCAATGACAACAGTGAATTCTCGCTCGACCTTCTTAATCTAGGCGGGTCGAATGAGAATACAACACAGGAGCACATCAATGACTAGTCGAATGACTCAACTGCGTTCAGATCGTTTAAAAATCTTTCGAACTTGTCACGATCCTCGTCCGTGGTAGCGCTTGAGTCACCTGTCACTAGCGTCTTCTGGGAGAGTTCCTCGTGGACCTGGTTCAGAATTCCTTCCAGGGTTGTGAATCGTCCGCCTAGCGTTCCATGCTGGAGGACAAGGTCTATCTCCGGGATCGCCAATCCACCAGTTTCACTCTAAAAAGAGGTCATAGCCGTCGCTTCGCATTAGTGGAGGAGACACGTCACTGCTAAACTCTAACCTTGAGAATATCTCTCCCCAGGTCCTCCTGATCGACAACTTTCAAGGTAATCCTCTTTCCCTTGGCCGAGATCGCCGAGCCGGCCTTGACTTCATTATCTCGATACCCACAATGTTCGCAATTCGTCGACATGATCAGCGTTTCCTTGCAACAACAGTCATTCATCAGCTCTTTCAGCTCTTTCGTCTAAAAAGACCATGCACCTTGAAATAGGGAATGGACACATTCTTCATTCGAGTCACCAGTGGGCGTCCACAGCGCGGGCAAACCCCAGGAAACTCAAATATTTCGTCGTTCTTCCCGTCCCCATTTTCGCATTCTCCATCAGCTCCCTTCTCCCCCTCTGATGCACTTATTATTTCTCCTGTTGGTACAGCCAGTCCCAAACGAGCTGCTTGCTCGATGGTCCTAGTATACGTCTTGAGACTCCATTTGGGATCAGCCATGCTCTCGATAAACTCCAGGAAGGAATTTCCAGACGGATCGTCCAGCGTAATCGTGATCGGCTTCTTGATCAGGTCCTCAGCGTGTTTCTCAACGACGGGTTTGTCCGATTTGACATCTTCCTCGTCTTCATCCTCGCCAACATCTATAACCTCTTTAAGAACATCGATGATTTCCTGGATTTTGGTATATGCAGTCTCGTTTTGTATTCGTCGGAGGGGTTGGTCGGCAGCGAGGTCAGCAATAATGTCACGCAAGAGGCCCTCGACGGTTGTGAGCTGTCCCCGCCCGTTCGACGGAAGCGTCAGCTCAACCTCAGGAATGGAAATCTCGCACGCTTGCGAGCGGACGAGTTGGCGATTCAGATCACGCCGTTGGAGCACTTTGAGTGTATATGTCACACCCCGCTCTAACCCGCAATCGTCAAGACATGGAAATAAAACAATCATGATCATGATCGCCCGTGCTCTAATGCAGCATCGGAGAACATAGCGCACCTCGGATGACACCTGCAGTCTGTATCTCATTGTTCGTCGCCCCACAGTGTTCGCAGCGAAAGCTCATGACGATGACTTCTCGAAAGTATGGAATGGAAGTGAGCATCATGCGAGTCGTTCCCTGCCATTAGAAGCAGGGTAAGCGGGCGTGTGATGGGACGATCTGGTGAAGGGAGCTCACCTGTTCTCCGCATCGCATGCAGAGAGACTCGACTTCTTCCAGAGGTCTGTCCTCAGCTTCCACATCACGATCGGCAGCAGCGGGCTTCTCGGGTAGATCGTCTGCCTTTTTCGCAAGCTCCCCGATAGGAGGGAAAAACTGATCCTGGAACATTGAAGCGGTAACACACAGCGGCTTGAATAGATCCGTCGGTCAAGATGCATCATCCAAAATCGGAACAGATAAGATATTCTGTGCTGAGGCGGCCCCTATATGATTCGATAGTAGTATGATCATGATCACAAAACAAGCGATATCTACAAGTAACTTATACGAACGACTGGATGATCCATCTTCCACCCCTATCAAGTGACAGACGCCTCACTAAAAGCATTACAACATGAACCTATGAAAAATGAACCCGGGAAATCGGCGCGTCACCCCGCTCCGTTATGTTTTCTTGAGCTTATGTTTACGCTCCTCGAGGTCTGCCCTCGTCATTCGAGTCCCCAGGAGTGTGTCCCAGTGAACAAAGAAGGGTTGCGAGAAATTAGACTTGATTCCGATGGTCTAAAATTGGGACGGAATTATTGGTGGTAAGCGTCACGAAAGCAAATGCACAAACTTGATGATGAATGTCATGGTAATCAGCATTGTTATCGCTGAACAGCTGCAATGGGTCGAAGGGAAAACTATAACCACAGTGATCGTCGACTGTTTTCATGGTGCTGAACGCAAATAAAAAGATTGTTTGTCGGACGGAGAGGTTGGCAATAGTCTCCGCCACGACAGCACCAACACTGTCGAGCAAGAATCCCTCGAGAGGGTGATTGTACAGTGCACCGAACGCGTAGGGTACATAGAGCCGGTGATGCACGGAATGGAAGTGTTTGTAGAGGAACTTATTCGAGTGCATCCACCGATGGAGGAAATATTGCCACGTGTCGACAATGAATCTATTGGAGGCCCAGTTGAGACGGACATGCGCAGCTTGCAAAAAAAAAGTAACCTACAAGGAGAAAAGGAGCTGTGCAGCAGGAATACCCCACCAGTATAACCAATGCGTGATGTCGGCGCCTCGAAGATCCAAAAAGGGGTTACCTGCATCTGGGCCAACTACCCACCTCACGAAATGTGCCAGCGTCTTTCCGACGGCCTCCATTTCCGCCACACACTTCGAAGGAGACAACTCCGGGGGATCCGACAACCAGTAGTAGCCGAGCGCGGTCTGCAGCGTATGTTGCAGGATGACCGCCCAGATGACTTGTGAACGGGTGGCACGATTGCGGGATTTTATCTCGTCCGACTCGTGGATTCGGTACTTTTCCAGCCATGTCCAACCGGATAGGTCGAGAAAGTGGAAGGAGAGAGACATTGACCAGTAGGCCGCAACGGGCGCAATGAGTGCTAGGATGTTGTCGGGAATACTGTTCAAGAGATTCCGACGCATGACGAAGTAGAATGGGACCTCGAGGGGCGGAAGACATATGTTGTCTCCGTCCATGAAAGCTGGGCACGTCGAATTGGTACTGGGGGAGAACCCCGCGAGGAGGGCGTGCAACGCGTCGAACATATCCAACGCGCAATCGGAAGAAGCAAAGTACAAAACCGGAGCGTGAATTCACCCGCTCCCACGCACGATGACCTCGGACGAGAAAATAAAGTCTCATGGAAATAATTTCACTGATCGTACAGTACAACAATCGTCTACCCCGATATTCACATTAGTGAGAAGGTTTAGTTAGCAAGTGGTGGTACATTGACGTGTCTGACGCAGGCGCAATATAAGTGCAGGTTGGTCGAATTTATCCAGATTGTCCAAGTTTACCACCTCTGTGGGTCATTTCAAAAATGCAGGTGAAGACGCGAGTGCCCAGGCAGTCCAGCGTCACTGTTCATTAAGGTTGTTGAGAAGAGTAGTCAAGCAGCGCTTCGTGACCATATCGCCCTGCAAAGCGATGAGTGGGTCGGCAACACGGGGACAACTGATCGCAAACCTTGAGAAGGACGCTAAAGGTTTGGTCGCGGAGGGGCTCGGGAAGACACGCACGCAACGCTTCCCTCGCTCTGGTGATCACGTCAGCATACCGCAGGCCGACGCGCAGCGTGTGAACATACCTCATGTTGTCGCTCAACCTCAGGTAACACCGCACGACATGCTTGAGCAGTCTGACGGCCTGGGTTTCTACGAGCTGATTCACCATGTTGCTGAGGACGGTGCCGACGGCATAGAAGCGCTCATAAGTGTGGCATATATATGTCAAACCGGTTTCGTCCAGGAGAATCTTTTGCACAATGAAAATTGCGACTGTTTTCGAGAGCTCCGAGCCCGTCTCCATAATGCGCAGGCAAAGGGGTATTATTTCAGTGGATAGTAGGAAATGAATGACGGTGTTATTGTCGTTTTGCTGGGTATGAGGCGTTAGTGGCGATGAAGGCGAAGTAGCAGTGTAAATTCTATACTTTGACGAGAGCACCAATGACACCGAGTGAAGTAAGACGAAGGTACTCAAAGGGCCGCGTTTTTGAAGTGGTATTAAGGAAGGGGTAAAGAAAGAGGGGAATATGAGCTATGAAAGCACTTCAGTCGTCACTCGAGAACACTGGTGAAATGACGACATACCATTGAGGAAGAGCTGACGTGTTTCCGAATGAGAGGCGACGCATTGTAATAGCGCAAGGGCATTGCACACGCGGTTTGAAACGTGGGCAGTGAGATTGGGCGGAGACAGAAGGGGGTAGACGGAGACGATCTCTTGAAGAAGGGCGGGCATAATGCCTACATGTGTCGTCAGAAACGGGTAGCCGCGCGGCGCAAGACGAACCAAAAGAGTGCCATAGGACAAGCGCGAGATCGTCGTACTGCTCTCTTTTCTTGCTAAGCTCCAGGAGGGCACCCTCCCTTGTACTCGGGTTCATGAGATCGATGACCAGTCCATAAATTTTGTTCTCCTCGTGAATACCGATGATATGTTGCTGATGGGACTGGAGGCCGAGCGAGGGGGTGTCGGAGTACCCGGAAAGGGACGAGCCAGCGAGACGCTGCTGTTGGTAGGGATTGAATTGGGCTGCATGCTGCAAATATGAGAGTGGTTTTGGAGAAATGAGCCCCGCCATGGCTGCGCGGGAAGAAATACAAGTGAGAGATCCGGCGACAAGGCTCGGGGCAGGGGCAAAGTAGATTACTTAAGACAAAACCCTAACCCTATCTTATTGTTCTACGCCAACACCCTGCCCCATGCCAGTGCAGCAGACATCCTCGGGTGTGAGACCAGCTCAGGATGCTTCAACAACATATCATACACTCTCCGACAGAACCTGCCATATTCCCCCTTCTCCTCGGCCGACTCCCGAATACACGTCAGACCATTTGAAACAGCAGAACGAATGAAAGGTTTCATACCTGGTAAATGTCGCGCATTGTCGACAGCATCATGACCACCAACTCTGCGTACGCCTGGCTCTCAGCATCCACCCTAGCACGAAGAC
>JBBPLJ010000068.1:23997-39017 GCA_038089715.1 Veloporphyrellus conicus
GCGTGTCGCGGTGGGTACACAGCCTTCGGGTTCACTGCATATTTTATTGACTGTGTAGCGTACATAGAACTCCCATTTGGTCAACATATGCCTTCCACTCGACAAAAAAAAAATACAACAGTAAAACTAGGTCAGATGCACATTGTGAACCCTACTGCACACCGAGGAGAGGGTCAAAGTATTTTTTGGCTCCAACAGAAAGGTGCACGTCGAATGATGCATGGATATATGCACGATACAAAGAAGACAGAAAAACGCAGGCAATGAAAATGCTGTCAGTGGATGGGGATGGATGGGTGTGAAATCGATCATGAGGGTGGAAGGCGGCAACACAAAAATACAATTAGAGAATGTGTTTCAGATGTTCAGCGGTGGAGCAGATGTAGGAGAGCTAAAAAACGTGCGTTGCACTGCTGCATTTCCCCGAGTTTTCATGTTTGGATGGTGGTTTCGACGATACTGCCGCTTATGGTGATCGTAGTGCTGATAAGGGGGCGCATGAGTCTTGCGCTTCATCATCTTCATCTCCCTGCGGGACTCTTTTCGGTTTTTGTGGGGCGTTTGTTGTTGGTGATGGTTAGAGTGGAGATCATGATGATATGGAATATGGGTGGGCGTACGGTCGCCATCGCGGACAGGGAGTAGAACGGGTGAAATGCTTAGTTCCCCTGATTTGCGCGGCTTCCCCTTCGTGGCGTTCTTGTCATGCCAGAGCATAGCATGCAGCGGGCTACTTTTCAGTGCATTTCCGTACGAACGCACGTCAGATCCAGAGGGTTTAGCAGTTTCAGCGGTCCAGCCCGGCGAGGAAGGAACATCAGAGGCAGGTGCTCCAGACTCCCTTGTAAGACGGAAGGCACCAACAGGCACACGGTCCCAGCGGCTCAAGCTCTGGACGAGTCTCTGCGCGTCTTCGCTGTCAAAAGTACAAGTACTCGGCATCTGCATCTCAGGCTCGGAGTAAAGATACGTAGAGTCAAGGACGTCATCTAGTTTGATCGGTTCACCAAGAACAATGTCTGGCTGAGCTTCGGATGACGGCTCATCGGAAGGCGCAGGTAACGAGGGATAGATGGATAACTTTGCCGTGCGACCACGGAGATCCATCTAAGCAGGCTCAGGTGAGACTGGAAGACGCGACGCAACATGAGAGACATACGCTGCTGAAGCTTCCAGCACTGCTAGAGAACCTTCTTCGTCTGTGGCCGAGGCGAGGGTATGGGGACGGGACTTCCTTGTTCACGCCGGTAAGGATCGTAGCCTTCTGCGGCGAGCCATCTCCTAGGCTAAACTGGCCCATGATGGGCATTCCACCTCTGGTAGCAGGGCGGGGACTTTCTCGAACACTATCTTCTGCGCTATCTTGTGACTGGTTCGCCTCTTCCCAGATAACTTTGCCGGCCAGGATGTCAGCAGGGCAGGGCGATTCTGACGCGGTGGATGGCCGATGGCGCCTAGAGAACGGGGCGGGCGAGATGTTAGGGCTGACTGTCGACATGGGGTTGATAGAGGAGACACCGGTCGGCCACCGGAAAAGTCTCATCGCTCGCGAGGTAGGAAGTCCCTGTTCGTCGATAAATTCTTCCTCTGTGGTTTCCCCGTCACTCTCTCCGAACACGGAATCGTCATCCTCAAAGTCACCGTTCCCATCATCGCTGGTGCGCATTTCAACATCACTGTCATGGCTGACTGAAGTGCCTTCCGATGCTAGTAATTGAGCTGCATTAGCTTCGAACGCGACATCGAGGACACCATGGCCATCGTTTGAACCGTTTGTGAAAACGATCTGTCCATCCCACGCCTCTGTGACTTCGAAGTCCACGCTCCGCAAGCTGGTAACGCTGTTGGCTAAAGGGTCGGTGGCCGAATCGTGAAGGTGACTACCGTCAGTATCAGATGAGCCGTCATCAGATGATGCGTCCGTAAGATTGGCGAAGAACAGATCGGCATCGAAACTGGATTCTTCATCGTCCGACCATCCAGTCGCAAGGCCAGTGTAGACCCTTGAAGCCCGACCATCCGTCTCGTCATCCTCTTCGTCCTCTTCCATCTCCTCGTCCTCGTCCTCTTCCTCCTCTGTGATATCATCCGTGTCACCTTCCATGTCCACGTCACTAAGGCCAACACTTTTTTTCCGAGGACGGATGACCCAGTTATTGTTTAAATCCTTGTGCTTAGGAGCGTCGTCTCCTAGCAACTCACGACGCACGCGGGCCTTGTCGTGACGTCTTTGTTCTGCGACGATATAATTTTCCTCCTCTGCCGCTAGCGAGGAGTCGGAGCCGAATCCCGATGTATCGGAGTCAGACTCAGAGTCGGATGAGTCGGAAGCCTCCGATGTCAACCCATCAGCCGAGACAAAGGTAGGGAAACATCCCGAAGACGCATCATCGCCATCGTCGTCTCGGAACGTATCAACGCTTGGCTGGATATCAGAATCGGGAAAATTGCCGTGAGAGCCATGCTTCTTCGAGGAAGCCGATCCCTTTGCGATCGTGCCTTTGGCCTGGGATTTCGAGGCTTGCCTCGAGGCACCTAAATTTGATTTTGAGCCCTGGGCTTTTGGGCGTGTGGCCCGCGATGTGATGGATCGCTGAGCGTAAGTACGCGATGATAGATGAGATTGTGATTGTGACAACGTGTTGTCCTCGTTGCCGCAAATTTTCGGATCGGAAACTGAATTTGGGCTCCCATTGCGCGCAATCACGACCGCCCTGGGGGGACGACCCCTGCGTTTTGGTCCTACGACTGATGGAGTGTGCTGAGCATGGCCAGTGGTAGAGTTGTGGGTGGGGTGAGATGCGGAGCTGCTTCCAGCAACTCCGTTGGATGCTGCGAGAGAACCTTGAATGCGAGACTTCTTTGGTGCAGATCCCGAAATGCGAGCCTTGTTCTGGATATTGGGAGGGACGGTGAGCTTGATTTTGAGAGGCTGTACTACGGGAGCGTGCGCGGAAGAACCCGTGGATGTGGTGGGTGTAGCTACAAAGCGCGCACTTCCATGGCTCACGCTTGGGGAAAGGGGATGGGGTCTGTTGTTGCAAGTGCAATCGCCATCGCACACGGGACAAATGTCGTTGTCTTCGTCGTTGTCTGGCGACGGCAGATTTACGGCGACGGCGATGGTACGGTTTGGAAAACGCGGCAACATTGAGGGGGGATTTTTGGAGTAGCCTGCGTGGGGTGAGTGTCGACGTACGTATAAGGGACAGGGGAAGACGTCAAGTATAAATTTATGAGGGGGCCGGATACCCTCGAGGGGAATCACAGAAGTGAAGGAGAAGGGGGACAGTGGTTAACCAAGTACAGGCTATCATATTACATGTAAAAAAATCAGTGACACAGCGTGCGATGGGAGCTGTCGCGTGACAGATAAAAGCCTGATGGCGTTGGGGGAAGAATCACAAACCGGCCAAACTTCCAAAATGAGGCGACAAAAAAAGTGGACACTCACTGGAACCACGATTTCTGTGCATTTTTCGAGGATAAAAAACATGGAGATGATGTCGAATCCAGATTGAAACTTGTCTAGTTTGCAAGTAACTTTTAACAGTGGCTACAGGCCACTCGGTCGTGTGTCGCTGGGACGGTGATGGTAAAGAGAAGAAGAAATCTTGGCGAATAATTTTGCACATTTAGTAACAATTATGTAAACAACCCATCTGGAGAAAGTCATCCTGGTCGTCCCCACCGCAAAATTCTGGAATGGAACGTGAGTGTCAGCATCGACGATGGCGGGCATCTCATCAGCTTTTCCAGGTCTGTCCCTTGCCCAGCAAATCGCCCAACTCGAGGACGTCGCTCCAGTCGGCAAGTCCACTTTTTCGTTCTTTTTTCCGTTCCCATCTGAATATATACAGACTTTGACCCCGAGGACATCCAGGTCACGGGTACAGACCCTGACGACCTGGCTGTAGATGGCAGTGGTGCTCGAGCACATTACTTTGACGTTGGGTACGTCAACATGACACCTATGGACCGCGAGCTCGGCTCAGTAGATCAGTCCTTCATCCCTACGCAAGCTCAACGAGAGCCTCTCGGATCCGAAATACGATGGTACCAAAACATCAAGAAAGATGGTGCTTGATGAGTCCGGCACCGAGAGTGACTCTGTCGACGAGGGGTCCGAGTCAGGCGGCAGCCAGGGTGGCTCTGCTGACGAGGAGTCAGGCAGTCACGCTTCCGGGCCATCAGAGACACGTACCTTTGATCACGACACCGGAGCAAAGTACGATGTGGACCGACGAATCACCGCAGATGTGCCAACGGAGCGCCCCAAGCAAAATGGTGACTTATCCTTAAACCTCCGTAAAACTCGAGAAGAAGACCGTAAAAAGGGCAAAGCCATTTCGAGGCAGATCGCAAGTCAAATTCCTCCCGCACGCTGCCTGTGATCTATATCTTGCATGCAGGCACTCTGGGATTCGCTTGTTGATGCCCGCATCCGCCTACAAAAATCCGTCACAGCTGGAAACCGCCTCCCTTCTGCGAGTAGTAATACATTTTCTTGCCTCGAATTCACCTCACAAGCGAACAGTCGTTGCAAGATGCTCCCGATCATCAACTACATACCTCTCTCATGAAGATGTTGGAGGAAGCGCGATTGCTCTCGGATGAAATATTTGATTTACAAGAGGTGTGACCCTTCCCACAGAGACAATACCCGCCCAACACAAATTTTAGTGTCTGCTCTCAGCAAACGAATCTATTCACCCGCCTCCGCGTAAACGCCAGAGGAACACCGAAAGTGGTGGGTCCGTGACTGGTTACGCTGAAGAACTTCGCGAAGCCAGTCACGTGGCATCGGAAATTGGACACTCGTTCGTACCCATGTGCTTTCCATCTAAAAAAGCTCAATCGCAGCAGTTATCACCCCCACCTTGTGCAAACGCTCGACAAATGGTCGTCCAAAATACAAGCTGTCGCACCTTCAATTCTCCTTCCATCCAACCGCAACGCGTTTTCGAGAGCAACCCCGCAAATCAAATCGGCATCGCAGCTAATAGACGAGACACTTGCGGACCATGGCAAAGTGCTTGTTCGAACGAGAATTTACCGTGGCAAAGGTAGTAGACTAGGGGTCAGCACGTCGGATGAAGACGGGAGTCGGGAAAAAGAAGACCCTGGGGTGTTTGACGACATTGATTTTTATCACCAACTGCTACGCGACATTATTGACGCGAGAGGGGACGGAGCGAGCGGAAACGGGGACTGGATGGCGACACAACGGGAGAAGAAGGCAAAGAAGAAGGTGGATACGAGGGCAAGCAAGGGACGGAGGCTGCGGTTAGTGGCACAGGGTCGCAGTTGTCTCTTGGCTCACGCTATCTCAGCTACGAGGTTCACGAGAAGATACAAAATTTCATGGTGCCGATGGAGGCTCAGGGGGGCTGGCATGAGGAGCAGATTGATGAACTATTTGCGTCGCTGCTGGGCAAAGGCTTTGAGGGCGCGATGCAGGAGGCAGGGGAGGTTGCGGAGGAGTCGGTGCAGCAAGAGGCGGTATTGTTGCAGGGGGGGTTCCGTTTATTTGGGTAGATAGAATTGAATAGGACCAAATAGGCAACTTGTGCAGTCCAGCGTTACGCAGCATCCGAGGATCGACCAGCTAGCTCTTGTCTGCCCCACATTGTGCAGAGCTTCCTGCCCCGACGCAGTCACAATGGACACCTTCGAGGACGACAATCCCTTCGAAAACGACATTGACCGTGTTCCATCGGAGACGTCGTCGACCTCCAAAGTAAACATATCAGCGCCCTCCTCGCCGCCACCCAACTCCGCACGTCTCCTGTCCCCCACTGGCAGCAAACCACTCCCCTCCCCTGGCACGAACCGGCAGCCTCAGCAGACGTACAAGAGCGACTTTTGCTGTTATAGAGATAGGTGGTTACACTCTGGAGAGGATGCAGAGATTCTGGTGTGTGCTCCCTTCGTCTTGACCCACCGTTCTAATGAGCGTACATGATAAGATAACGGATGCCCAGAAGACATCTCTTAATTCCAATACACCCTACATCACATACGTGATTCACGCCGGCGTATGTTCCCAGCCATGCATCCCTGATTGAGCGTCTGACGTGAACTCACCTGCAACAGAACGCGGAAGCCCGACATCGGTACTCTGAATTCGAGTCTCTCCGGCTGAATCTCGTGAAGTTGTATCCAACTCTCATCATCCCCCCGATCCCTTCCAAGCAGACCATTGGAGATTATGCCACCAAGCAGGCAAAGGCAAAGGAGGACGCCGCGATGATTGCACGACGCAAGCGTATGTTGCAGACATTTTTAAACCGCATCGCGCGTCACCCTATCTTGTCCAACGAGCATGTATTCCATCGATTTCTGGAAGGCGAAGTGTCATGGGTGGGCAATGCTCCTCTTGTGCCGGGCATTCGTTGACCGTGTTGTAGACCGAAGTGCTCAATTCACCACCGTTGTCACTTCTCCCAAAGAATATCCTAAAGGCCCCTTCACACAACCCCACAGACTCGAACGCATCCCCGGCCTACGCAGTACTTCCGAATCCGACGGCAACACATCCGTTACGAAACCCGGATCAACGCTTCATTGATTCTGAGGTGTTCACGAACAAGTTTGCAAACCACCTCGGTGGTCCGATGGAAAAGGTCACACGCCGGACACTAAAGCGGTGGTCAGGTATGACGTTCCTACAATACAGGTTCGCTCAGTAATCTCCCTATACATGATGCAGAAACTGCACAAGACTATTCAGAACTCGGGGCTGCACTGAACGGTTTTAGTCTTAACGAAAGCGGAGCTCTCGCGGGCGCGATGGAGAAAACGGGACAGGCCGTCGATGCGTCATACATGTCCACAACAAGACTAGTGCGTGCATTTCATCCTGCCTTCCCTTCACAACCGTCTTGTTGCTCATGTCTTGGCAGCTCCAAGAACTTGAGCAGAACTTCTCAGAACCCCTGCATGAATATACGCAGTTCGCCACTATCATCAAAAAGCTTCTTGTATATCGGCATCAGAAACACGTTCAGTATGAAATGACGCAAGATGCTTTGGAGAGCAAGCGTGAAATGTTGGAGGAGTACGAAAAGAGTGAAAGAGAAGCAAAGAGGCTTGAGGAGGCCCTTGCCCGCGGTCGTACTAACGGCCTCACAAATCCACAATCAGAGGGGCAGTCGAGTGAAAATCCGGACGAGCCTGGGTCAGCATACATTCCTCCCCACCCTGGTCCGAGCCCATACAAAAGGCGTGCTCCTGGAATGGGCTTCCTGAATGCACTTAGCTATACATTGCACGGGATGATGGACGTTGACCCTGAGACAGCCAGGCGTAATGGTATTGGCAAAACTCGTGAAACAATCTCGCATGTAAGTTTGTCAGATAGCTTGGTGATTATTTTCTGATGGCACCTGTCACTGTGGTTCGAAGCTCGAGGATGCCCTTCATTTGACGGCGCAAGACCTGAAGTATTCGAGTTCGACAATTCAAGCGGATCTTGATCGCTTCCAACGACAGAAGGTTGCCGACCTTCGAGAGATGACTATCAATATGGCTAGAAGCCACAGGGATTGGTGCAAAAAGGTAGGACCCTTTCGCCTCGAGATATGCTGGTGTGGTCTCAGTCGTACTATCCCAGAACCTTGAGGCATGGCAGGCTGCGAAGAAGGAACTAGAGAAAATTCCAGAGCATCCCAATTCCATGCTCTCGTTGCAGCACGCACAAGCGGCAAGTCCCTCATACCTTTTGAGGGACTCCACCGCCACGATCAACGGCCGGTGAAAGACGTGGCTACCAGCGCTCGAGGCATGCTTGGAAACCCGTGTGGACTCGTGGTTACCTCTTTCTCTCTTTTCTCTCTTCGCCCTGTTCCTGTGAATTAGCTTTTGGTACCTTAATCTATTGCTGAATATACAGCGGCTCGAACACAGTTGCACCAAACTTTCTGATCCTGAGGGGGCTCTTAGACTGCCGCGAAAAGGTGAATATGCGTGCATGAGGCTTTGGCAGTTGTGTGGGTCCCACCCCACGGTGGCAGTCAGCCGGCGAAATTAAGTACAAGGTTAACGCCGACATACTCCGAACCAAGATACCAAAGCTTGACGGTATGCCGTACCAGTAACTTTCCCTATCCAATGCCGCGCTGACTACCATGCCTCATTTCAGCCTGGGCGTTACTCAATAGAGTCTCTACCTCTCCGATTCCTTTTGACGTCGATCCAAATGACTTCAACTGTAAATGACATCTTTGATGTGTCATCCTTACCTAGATCACGGCTAGCCGGCGGATGCCATTCGAGCACCCCCAGGCCTCCCCGCAAAGGCGAGACTCGTCGGAGTGGTTTGCCCGCAGGGTGTTAGTTTGACAGGCCTCGTGGGCAACATGCCTGTCACTTATCAACCTACCCCTTGTTCAGTGTGGACGCGCCCTTGCAAAACTCTATGCCTCATGCAAACGGGTGTTCTATCATACATACCCTCGATCATAGATCTGACGATGTGACTCTACCCACCGCAGCGAGGGTCGGGATCGACCATTGGTTTGTGCCCAGCATAATAGTTTGCACGTCAGGATCGGAATCGTTGCCAGGGTCTAGATTACCAACGTTCATTCGGGATGCACTGATATTCGTCGGCCTGGCCTGCCACGGCAGGAACCGATCTAGTCCCGCTGCAGAAGGTTGGCACAATGACCTAGCGGCACCAGTACGGTGATCCAGAAGCTTGTGTGGCCGCGCCCACACACACCGCATATGCATTCTGTGCGATAGCCAGTAATGATATGCACATTCGTCTTTGGTGGGCTGATCTACTGCATATTGATCTCGAAACGTCTGATTTTTGATGGATCGATCATCCTGCTGTGGTGCAAAGAACTTTCCTTTGTCCCGTAATCTTGGTCTATGGAAGTACTGATAGCATTAAGCTGAGTACATTAATTCAGGGTCTTCCGTTTCTGGACGGATGCTGTGCATACTTAAAGTTGGCCCAACTGTCTGACAAGGTTCGAGTCTAGCTAAGTACGATTTACGCTCGGGTCCAACACATAATGAAATATAATGAGGCCGTTTATCGTGATCCTGCATGTAATGGTCAATGGCGTAAAGGCATGATTTCTTTCAAAAAAAATGCGGCCTATTCCATGGAGCCTGTTAGCGTCGACACAAAAACATGAGCCAGAATAGGCTGGATATTTAAATAGTAGAATCGCCGAATTTACTGCAATATATAAACGGATCTTTCCGTTGTCTTTTCTGCAGGTGAACATTGTGCAAGGAGGGGTAATGTGACGCGGACCGTTGCATTCGGGGCGCGCGATAAGGATTGTGCATGATATTGTCAAGGATGTCGTTCTCCGTTCTGTTTTCATGCAGGTGGCGTGGCGGTCGTTAATGTCGTAGACGAAGCGGCAGTTACTGTTGATGCTGGCACATTCGACGTCGAGTTTGCACGGATGGCGGTTTGACTAGAAGGTTCGCCCTCCACTGGCTTACGCCGGCGCTTGTGTTGGCCACGACGCGATTCAGTTGGATATTCGCACTTGATCCGACGGCGTGCGCATTGACTAACAATAACGTCAGAATTCGAGTTCCCGAGTAAAATGGACGTATGCCCTTACTTGCATGTTTGGTCAGGGCTGTGAGCAGGGGGCCGCCCACACGCGATCTTCCTCTCTCGGCAGAATAGACATGCTAAAGCCTGCTTCTTCTGTTCGCCAGGCTTCTTTGCCGCTTTCATAACCTGATCGTCGGGAGTGGACCACATTGTCGGCACTGACACAATTGTACTTTCTTGTCGAACAAGCTCCTCGCTAGAACGATGAACCCTTTTATTGTTCATGTGTTTCGGCAGTTGGATCATACAACGCTCTTCCGGACGCAAGCGTGGTTCATGGTCGCGGGTGTGGGATTGAGGGTTCACAGGCGCAGCATCACCGAGATGGGGAATTCGGACAGAGAATGTGGACAGACCATGTGACGGCACAATCATATGTGGTTGCGGAAGGCGACATGTGTCATTCGTTGTGGGTAGAGACGGGTGGGTGTTATCATCTTCTTGCTAAGATTGAGGTGTCGGGAAATCAAAAGTTGGAACTTAAGATTAGCGCTGACGAACTAACCTTAACATGGCAACTTCCCTCATCTAACAGATCTCTAGAACGTTTCCTTGATGGTGGACGATGCTCATGCGGAGGGTTGGGTTGATGGGGGATGGATGACCGGTAATCGAGGCTGCTCCCACATCTCAGAGACGAGTGCCCGTCTGTGAAAATGGACGAGGCTTGAGCGAGAAAGCTGTCGCTTGCGCGTGCAATGCTTGACCGATGGTCCTGGACCTGTGGACGGCCAGCGCCATTCCTAAACTGCTGGGCCAAGTGAAAGATGTACGAGTTCTCCTGGACAGACGTGGGCTGTGAAGACTCTTCGAGATCGTCGTGTCGGTAGTAGTCAGGCTACCCGAACTGCTCTTAGTCTTGAAAGGGAAAAAATTCAGCAACAAGAACGCACTAGTGGAATCGTCTCAGATGAGAATGGGGAAGTGTAGTACGACGGTGATGGATACCCCAAGCAGGCACCGGGCCTTGCGGCAGAGGCGTCAGCCCATTGATAGATGCCGTCCACGTCGTGCCACATATATAAGTTTTCGGAAGTATAGAAATCGGGGACAGGACCGGGGCCTGTGGGGACAATGAGGGAAGAGTAAGAGTCATGGTCCTGCTCGAAATTCTCCACAACGGGGGCCGTTGGGTAGTGGCGGTCAAGAGCGGGTTCGCTAAGAGGAGGCGACATGTTGATGGCGGAAGCAAATGTCAAGAATATGAAACGGATGGTGTTTGAGACGGATGGAACAGGGAAGGGACTGCTGTGAGTTGGACAGCGCTGTACTTTTCGACGATGCGTGTGCTACACGATGTTGTAGTCTACTCCGACTCGAACCTTTAAAAAGGCTCAGCGAGAAGACACAAGGCGCACGAGCTAAGCCCAAATTTAGCCAGCAACTAGAACTACATCTCACGCATCTTCCAGCTCAAAATTCGTTTAGAACATGAACGTCTTCTGGCGTCGATGATCATGCAGATAGTATCCCTTGCGAGTAGTTCGAGTTCTATGACTTGTCGTCATGGCCCCTTTTTCATTGCACAACTCGCTAGTATGGAAAGCTGCTCGAGCAGTTTCAAATCCGAATATGAATTGCCTGTTATCTGGTGGCGTAGAATTCATTCACTTTTCTATGCTGCGCGGAGCAGCTCGCGGACGACCGAGAGAAAATGTTGGAGCACCCGAGTTGCATGGGTCAAGGGCTAGACCTCTTGTCGTCCACAGCCATCGTGGGCAACATGCCCGAGTCAGTTTTGGCGCCTGAAAAGCCTGTTTCGTATGCTTACGCACCAAGCGTACCAGTGCTTTACGATATACTCGATGCAAAAATCATTGAAGAGGGGAGGTTGGATACGTTCTGGAAAACTCGCAACGTGTCATTCGATCGAAAAGGCCAGCACCTATTTTCATGATACGACTTGAGCAAAATGTACATGCAGCACCCACCTGTAAGCCTCGAATCCCATTATCGGCTGTACCGCAGAGCATGACGGAAACGACCATCTGTGAACAGAAACACCTTCAGGAAATCTCCGCCAAATCATAGGAGAATCAACGTGCGTACGTGCTCACAATCGCAGATTCTTATGTGGTTATGTGGGGTGGGAAGCAGCTCGAGGACGGTCACTAGGGCATCAGTTGGAGGTGCTGCTTACCGACGTCTCCTCATTATTTTTGCAAGCGTAGCATCACGTTGATGTTGTCGCTTCTGGTCCTCATTGTATTGCAACGCGCAGGAGGATGTGCGGTCATGGACGACTGCGAGCAGGAGAGATCAGAATTATAGCTGTCACGCCACCTTGCAGGCAGAGGGGAGGGAGTTGGCCGCAGAAGCTAAGCGAGGTCGCGCATATGCTGGGATGCATGCTTTAAAGAGAGGCATTTTCAGCTACAATGAGGAGACAAAGGTTGGTTACCTAGCGTACTGATGTTCAGGGAAAGGGAATAACCTCCAATGTTTATGCACAAGCCTAGTCAAGCTCGCGAGCTGCGGTGAAACCAGTAACACGAGTGAACCCGCAGCATTCGGGTGGATGCGACCACAAGTCGCAATATTACTGATGGTCGGCTGTGACGCCGCTGCTAACGTGACAATCATGTTTTCAATCAGAAGAAGGTTCGATATGAATGGCAACAACACCTCAACGGAAGGCGCACGAACTCATCAACGGGACGGGAATCTCGGGTCTTGTATCTGCTCTCGTTGCGGGGGTGGTGAGGGGCGGAGCACGAGGCCCTCAGGGGGTTATGAAACTTTATCCGTTGTAGACGGAGACAAGGTTGAATCTGATTCGCTCTGACGCCGAGATGAGGTCCGACGCTCGAATGCTCACCACTGATGGCATCACGCTGGCCAACTACTTGACGTAGTACGTATGAATTGGACAAAACCATTGCCGCTTGGATGTGGGCGGAAGCTCGTGAATCGTGATCGAGATTCGTCGATACTTGCGGCCCAGCTACCAATGCATGAGATTCGCTCAACATGACTCAAAGCCCCGCGAGGCCCCAGATGAAGTTGAGAGATCCACAACGGCGAGCCATTCATAGAGATCAGTGATGACCAACTTGAAGTATCTTTTAGAAGCTGCTGTGCTGCTCAATTTACTCAAATGAGGAAATCGAGGTCTTGTGCACGTCGTTCGTTCCGGGCGAGCAGGCGTATGTAGGCGGTAGGTAGTGACGACGACGACAACTCATCGAAAAAAACAGCCGTCCGGCGTCGAGGATGGGGGGATGCATTCTAAGTAAGATAACCTGTGCTTGGAATAGCCAGTTTTACATTGCGGTAATTGACGTAAAGCGCTGTAAAGTGAGATTTAATGTTCGTTGGGTCGACGCTGCCCAAAATTTCTTTGTATGACAGAGAAAAGAAGACATTACTGTTTCTATCCCTGAATAAGGAACCCAGCCGTTGACGCGACTCGTCATCGAGTGGAAGGCTCTCGCGCGCTCTCCGATTTACACTGGCAGGCTGTGCCCCGCACAGCATTTGAGTTTCTTCGATTCTCATAGTGGTTCACTGGCACGTGCAGACGGTGCAGTGCTGCTCGGCTGTCACTAGTTTACCAGCCTCCCCCTTATACTTAAGTACTTGAATACTTGTGCACTCCGCGGCACCCAAGTTGACCAACACGTTTGATAATGTCTTCATGGATTCCCGTTGTTTCGTCTGTTGGGATGGCTATGGGACCTCCTCTCGTTTATGCAGATCAAGCTGTGTCCATCGTTAGGAAAAGGTAGGCATCTCGCATGCCCCGTATGGGCGTGGTTGCTCATTCATTTAACAGGGATTCGACAGGCTTTTCTCGTGACATTTGTGCGATTTTGTTAGTCCGCTTGAACACCCGTTTGCGCAAACACTGACGACACATCCTGCCAGGTTGATTGCCAATATTTCCCGGTGCTTCTTCTGGCTGAGTGCTCGCTTCGAGCTTGCCTTGCTGCTCCAGTCAATTCTTATGATCGTCGCGCAGGTGTGCCCCACTAAGTATATGCACACGAGGACGTGTGACCATGATGGCCCATCAATCAACAGCTCATATTATTGTTCATTTGCCTCCGTCATTGTCCGAAAACTGGCCCGGAGAGCTACGCGCCGTCCTCACGACTGCTGTCTTTCTGGCAATGGTCGTCGTATACACAATACATCGAATGTCTTGCAGGTATCATGTAAGAAACCGCTACGTGCTTCGTATGTTCAACGGGTTAAATTTTGTTCAGACTCTTCTCGACGGTGACGTTCTCAATATTCGGACGGTTTAAACTTTACAGCTCGCTACTGGGCTTCTTTGCTCTCGGATTGGAAAGTACATTACCCATCCCGCAGCTCATCAGGTTTGTCTGTTTGATGGTGAACTGGCGGTGACGGCCTCATGTTTGCTATTGGAACAGTAATTACAAGCGCAAGTCACTCTATGGTTTCCGCGCCTCCACGATGATTGGTTGGGTGGGTGGCGATGCTTTCAAGTGAGACCCTCGATTGGATTTGCGGCTGGTATCCCCTGACATCACCGCCAATCAAGGGCGGCGTACTTCTTCCTGCAAGGGTCTCTCTTGCAGTTCAAGGTTTGTGCGATATTTCAACTCTCCGTAGACGTAGGTGAGTGTGACGTCGACACGCACCCTTTGCGTGTTACCAACTGCCTGCCACAATATCAACAGCGATCATGGCGCAGCGTCTGTATTACGGCAATACCCCTCCGTCGACGACACTATTAGAAGAGCGGGACTTGGAAGAGGTGGCACTGGTTCTTGCTGAGGAGTAGAACTACGCTCTATGTGTGCTCTATACTATACTTGTCACATCGGGGCAGTGATGTGTGCGACACAAACAACAGTAAACTTTTCATGCCCTTGCGGCTGTCGTAGTTTGGCGTAGCTCGTCTCGACTTCATCCACATCGTTGCGCACGGCCGTCAACGACATCCTGATCATGGCGGACACCTCGAAACCCATTGCATTTTGCGAGCATTTGCAACTCTCCAGTCTGGGCATTCAGCCAGCTTCAATTTCGTTCCAGGTACGCGTAACCAAGGTTCAACCCATAGTGACTTGCTGAACTGCTTGGTTTCCTGTGCCCTGCTTCTAGGTGAGCTGGGGTCGCTGCTACATGTACACGGGAAACCTGAACGAGTTATCTGTAGACCCTGACCTTAGAATCCGACCACTTCATTTGCATACGAGAAAAAGTTAATGAACAGAATCAAGTCGTCATAATCGACCTCACTGACGCAAACAATGTCCTTCGAAGACCAATCAGCGCTGATTCCGCAATCATGCATCCTTCCAACAAAATTCTCGCGTTAAAGGGTGCGTCCTGTGTAACTCGTGCATCTTAAACGCTGACGTCTCTTCCGCAGCCGGCCGGACGCTGCAGATTTTCAATATCGAGACTAAGCAGAAGGTCAAGTCTCATGCCAACAACGAGGATGTCGTGTTCT
>JBBPLJ010000069.1:12539-22943 GCA_038089715.1 Veloporphyrellus conicus
TCTCCTCTTCGCTCGACCTGGCCCTGCGCCACTGCTGAACTGGACTCATCTAGGTCCACACTAGGCCGGATGCGATGGTGGGGAAGCAGCCTGGTCCTCATGTCCTCACCACACCCTCTCGGGCCACTGCTTTCAAACCAGGATTCCCTGGTCAATACAATTTGCTGTCACTACCTTCTGCAGCCTCTTTGATGCTCTGTTGGATCTGCCAGCTGACTCGACCCTCAACATGCTCCCCTCGAGGACCGGCGCTAGGACCGGAGCAGTGGCGGGGTCCTGGCGCAGTGCTGGTGTTCCTGCCATGCATGGTATAGTTCGGTAATATGTAGCCCTTACCACTATTTCTGGGGCACCCTGCCTCCTCCTGCCCACTGGATGACACATGTTGTCAGCTGTCACATCCCTGGGGTCTATGTTATTCAAGTGGCCTGAGTCTACATACATCCCCGACCTCTCATGAAATAGGTTTGAGCTTGTATTTATTTGCATTTGGCCCCTTGTGCAGTGGACTCAACTTGCGTGGAGAGGAGATACGAGCTGGGCAGTTGGCCTGTTTGCTCCATGCGTCAGGCGCACCTCTCCAAGGATTAGGGTTGTATGCAATACGCGCAATGTCAGGCAAATGTTCGGTGTTGAGCCGCAGTCTCTAGCCTGCGAGAGCTCTTATCAGGGAGCTACTACCACTACCCAGGCCGCCGCCCTTCCTGGGTGATTTAGGTGAACTTCCAACCAGGTGTAAGAGTCCAGGGAGGAGTAGGTGAGAAGGGGATGGTGGCGGGGCTGGTTATAAATCGTCTCCCACGAGTCAGCCAGGCAATTTTCCAGTGATCGATCACTAGTACTCACCGGCGCCTTTGGAACACTCAGTACCCCCCAATGGTTGAGTCCCCACAAAATCTATATGCAAGAAATTTGAAACAATTATTCGGATACCCTTTGCGGTTCCCAGAACCAAAGCCTGGCCTCCCAGTTTCCTACGCAGAAAACGGACTTCACATTGGAGATGTTGGCTACGTCAACGACGATGGTATGTTCGAAGTCCGGTTCAATATATGTTCTCCCCCGGATCACGACCTCCACCGGGGCAAGGATCTTGGTGGCCTTGTTGGACTAACCGAGTTCAAACCGAATGAGGCCCCTCCTATTCCCAGTGCATTCCCTTCCGGTCGTGTTATCTGCCATGGTATTCAGGGATCTCACGGTGATGACTTGAACCATACCCAGAGGTAGTATTTCGATGACGGTACTTGGAGATACATGACAATACTAACTCAGTAACTCTGTAGATTTGTGTCATATTCTGCATCGGGCGCAATCCTTATCCTCCCTTCAGGTGCTACACGCCAAAGTCTCCCTACGGAAAAGGAGGAGGAATTTCGCAAGCTAGCGGAGAAACATGCAGTGAACTGGCGTCAGTTCGCTGGTTGCAAATCATTCTACTTGATTACCGGGTTTTATAAAGCGAGTTCTTGGTATCTCGCCTCATTCCATGATGTCAGGCCCCTGAAACAGGTCCTTTTGGAACGTGACCACGTCGGAAGATATACTTGGGATTCTAGATGTGATTATCGCAAGAGTGTAGAGAACCGTGATGAGAACCAGGCAGTACTCATATCGGGCTTCAAAATTGAAGTGAGGGACTGGGATAAGTGTGCGGTGGTGGAGAAGCTGCCAGCGGGCTCGAGGGGCATTTGGTCGGAATTGAAGTTATTGGCGATCTCCCTGTTTCGCATCTTTGCTTTCTTCTGGGAACAAATAGCATGGAGACGTATGTTGGAGCTACAGGGCTATGGTACACCTGAAAATATGGACGCGGGCGCAGATGTCAGCCACTTACCGGCACTGTCAAAAGTAAGTACTTTAACTAAACAGCCGAATGGACGATGGTCAAACAATCTTCTAGCCTTTTCACCCCTCTGACATCATCAACCGTTACCTGTTAGACAAGGTTTGTATGATGAATGATCATATACTATTTCCCGCTGAATTCCAGTGACCAGAATCCCAACCTTTCTGTGGCCATCACTCACGACAGCCAAGGGCTAAGCATGCTCGAAAAGGTTTGGTTCAGTTCATATGCCACTGCCAGCTCACAACTTGACTATACACTCAGAATGAATTGCCTCACGAGGACATGGTAGATGAAGGACGTTTCCGGGCATTCTTGGAAGAAGATTACACGGATCACATAAGTTCCGATAGCAAGTATCTTATTGCGCGATTTGCGGTAATTTTACTCATTTCTGATGTTTCTCAGGCGTGGTTTATATTCGAAGAAAGACGTGCGTCCCTTATTTTACTGAGGGTTGGAGTGTCAACTAGGTTCCATTTAAACCTGATTGCAGTGAACACACCCACGAAGAAAGTAATAACTTGCGCAAGTCAGTGTGCTCTCGCGAGATATTCTCTGTTTCTGCTGTTCCTGGTAACACCCGGCAGTTAGTCATCACACGTGCGTACAGTTTATATCCTTGCAGAAGATGTATGAAAACTGCATCATAGGCATGCGGGCGGAGAATATGGTCACTTGTCTGAGACGTATGCCTATCGGCTTTTATGTCATCATGGAGTTTGATGGTATAAGGAGGAGTAAATGTAGGCCGGCTCTACTCTACAGTGACATTGTTGAGTGGGACGATGAGATCACTTTGTAAGTGATCCCTCGCTGCTCTCAATGCACACTGTTGCTTATAACAATTAGGCCAACGGATTCAACAGTCAAGGTCCAGTTTTCGATCGTTGCCTCTTTCGAGTTTGAGCCAGTACTCGGAAACGGAGAAATACTCTGCAACTTAGATATAAGTGTGGGCAAATTGACTGAAGGTGGAGGCATGTACTGTATGTATCAGGGTTTTTGGCGATTTGGTGGTGCTTAACACTGGCGCAGTCCTGTCCTCTTCGAGGGGAAGGGAGAATACCTCTTGTTGTCCTACACTTCTCATTACTCTCGAAGAACGGCAGTTACACCCCCTCTATAATTTTGGCCCTAGTGACAGTATTGTGAGAATGCTGGCTCCCTTGCTCATTCCAGTTATTAATGGCATTTGCTTAGTTGAGATGCGAGGACGGTTCGTGCCTTGAAGCAGAAGTAACAGACAAAGGACACCGGGCGCTTCTCCACTATTACAGAGGCGAAGGGAAGGAAAGGCTGCTGGAAAGTGTCGGATGCTTCGAACTTGTATTGAGCATTTGTCCTCCCAACCATGATTGCCATGCTGTTGCACTATTCAACTGTGCCATGGCAAGCTTCAAAAAGGCTCAGGTTGACGGTTCAATATTCGACCTCAATGTGGCCATCGGTCTTTATCGCAAAGCGCTCGAGTTACGTCTTGACTGCCACCCAGATCGTCCCAGGACACTACTCCACCTCGTTCAGGCCCTCTCAGTCCGACGCGGGAAGCTGCAGTATGAAGCATGTGTCACGGATGAAGTCGATATCGAAAATTTTGTGATCGAGATCAAAAGGATCTGTTCCGAAAGCAGCTATGAACACCGAGCTGCGAATCTCGTAGTTCAAATGCTCAAACAGTACCGTGTTTGGACGTCTAAAGAATTAGTCGAACTCGACGAGTGGGTCTCAGAGGTGGATCTGTATGCTCGAATGCCTCCGGAATGGGACTTCGATAGGCCACACAGATTGATGAACCTCGCCATCGCACTGCGCAGACGTTTCGAGATAACCGGGCACCTTGATCATCTTGGAAAGTCGATCTCAGTGATGAAAGAGGCCCTGCAGCTCATGTCAGATGGCCATTTTAACAAGCCCTGGGTACTCGCTTCTCTTGGTGATGCACTCTGTGCGCGTTTCAAACAATGTGGCGATATCACCGACCTCGCCGGCTCTATCTCCAGGATCGAGGACGCTGTGAAACTCGTTCCAGATGGCCATTTCGACAAGCCCTGGATGCTTACCTGTCTGGGTGACGCACTCCGTGTACGCTTTGTACAGCTTGGCGATCGCGCCGAGCTCGACAACTCAATTGCGATAATCGAGAGCGCCATGAAACTTGCCCCCTGCAGCCATTTCTACAAACCCAGGATGCTCGCCTCCCTTAGTGACGCACTCCGTGTACGTTTTGTACAACGTAGCGATGTCATCGACCTCGATAATTCAATTACTATGATCGAGGAAGCTTCAAAATTCGCCACAGACGGTCACTTAGAGAAGCCTTGGATACTTGCCTCTCTTGGAAACGCACTTCATGCACGTTTTGTACAGCATAGTGATGTCCCCAACCTAGAGAGCTCGGTCTCTTTGATCGGGGACGCTATAAAACTCATCCCAGATGGTCATTCCGACGGGCCTTGGATACTCGCCTCCCTCGGGCATGCGCTCCGTGCACGCTTTATGCAGCATGGTGATATCGCTGACCTGGAGAGGTCAATTTCCATGTTTGAAGACGCCGTGAAATTCTGCCCAGATGGTCGTTCCGACAAGCCTTGGATGCTCACCTCTCTCGGCAACGCGCTCTGTATGCGTTTTTTACAATGCGGCCATGTCGCCGACCTCGCCAACTCTATTTCCAAGATTGAGGATGCTGTGAAACTCATCCCCAGCGGTCATTTCGATAAGCCTTGGATACTCGCTTCTCTCGGCAATGCGCTTCGTGCACGCTTCGTGCAACATGGTAATGCTGCAGACCTAAAGGGGTCAATTTCCATGTTCGAAGACGTCATGAAACTCTCCCGAGATGATCATCCCGACAAGCCTTGGATACTCACCTCTTACGGCGACGCGCTCCGTGTACGCTTTGTACAATACGGCGATGTCGCTGACATCAACAACTCGATTTCCATGACCAAGGACGCTGTGAGGCTTTCCCCAGATAGCCATTTTGACAAGCCCTGGCTTCTCACTTCTCTGGGTTCCGCACTTTGTGTACGTTCTGTGCAGCTTGGCGACTTCGCCAGCCTCGACAACTCAATTGCAATCATCGAGGACGCTATGAAGCTCGCTCCCGGCAGCCATTCCTATAAACCCAGGATACTTGCCTCACTTAGTGATGCACTCCGTGTACGTTTTGTACAGCGTGGTGATGTCGCAGACCTAGAAAGCTCGATTTCCATGATCAAGGACGCTGGGAAACTTTCTCCAGATGGTCATTCCGACAAGCCTTGGATACTCGCCTCTCTCGGGGATGCACTCCGTGCACGCTTTGTGCAACATGGTGATGTCGCCGACCCGGAGAGGTCAATTTCCATGCTTGAAGACGCCGTCAAACTCTCCTCAGATGGTCATTCCGACAAGCCTTGGATGCTCACCTCTCTCGGCGACGCGCTCTGTGCACGTTTTGTACGGCGTGGTGATGTCGCCAACTTGGAGAGGCCAATTTCCATGATCAAATATGCTCTGACACTCCCCCCGGCTAGTCATTTCGACAAGCCCTGGATGCTCGCCGCCCTTGGCGACGCACTCCGTATACGTTTTTCACAGTGTGGTGACATCACCGACCTCGACAGCTCAATTTCCGTGACTGAGAATGCCGTAAAACTTGTCCCGGATGGTCATTTCGACAAGCCTCGGATATTCACCTGCCTTGGCGACGCACTCCGTGTACGTTTTGTACACGGTGGTATTCCCGCCGACCTCGACAGCTCGGTTTCCATGATCGAGGACGCTGTGAAACTTGCCCCAGACACCCACGTCGAAAAGCCTTGGATACTCACTAGGCTCGGTCTTGCGCTTTTTGTGCGCTTTTTCGGTGATAAAGTTTCTGATCTCAGCACGTCGATTTGTATGACTGGGAGTTCCCTGCACCTCACTCCGACAGCCCAACTCAGTTGGCTGTATGGCCTTTTCAGACAGCCTACAAGTGACCTTGAGGAAGCGATTTCAAAGCATCGATATGTTCTTGAGCTTCTCCCCGACGTCAACCCTCACAAAGTTGGCCATCTGACCAACCTCGCCAGCTCCCTCTTCGCTCGTTTTTGGCGCCTCCGCCATTTAGGTGACCTCGAGGAGGCAATTTTGGCGTACCAAAATGCCCTCGAACTTGTCCCTGACGGTCACCCTGAAAACCTCCACTGTCTGAATAACCTTGCTCTCTCTTTCAGTGCATGGTCCGAGCGAATCGGTGAGCTAAGTGATCTTCGCAAAACAACCCTACTACTACACGAAGCTGATGCATTCCTCGCCGGTCCAAGGCCAATCGGCCTCACTTGAAGAGCAGCGGGGATTCGGTATTTGCCGATGGATGCAAGATGATGGTCGTGAATGTGGGGCAATAATCACGTGGAAAACCGTTCGAGAACATTTCGTAGCACACGGCACCACGATAATGGCACGCGATCATGGTATTGCGTGCAGATGGTCGGGATGCCGAAGAGGAGACAGGGGCAGGATGAACCGCGAAGCTATTGTTCGCCATGTTCGCGAGGTACATTTGGATTACAGGCGTGTAACCCGACTCAGGTCTGCGGCCCTGTTCATTTTCAATTATTTTTCTCTTTCACACGAGTAGATCGCAGCTCGAAGGCATCAAGTCACGACGACTACAAAAGGCGAATTCCGGGGGAAAGAGGATGATGGAGAAGGAAAAGGAGCCGAGGCAGCGACTCTATGAGATGAGTATACAGCTTTCCAGTTCAGAGGAAGAGTGGAAGACAGGTAGAAGGGCAGAGCCCTTTCCATTCGTCAGGGCATTACTACACTTATATATGTCAAAATTCTTGATATAGTGGGGAGTGCGGCGGCCACTCGGTGGTGATCATGATTGCTTTCAACGTTCAAGTCAGCGTGCTTTCAATGGCGAGTGACAGGAAGACTAAGGAAGCATTCGCACGATGATCTCAGTGGGGCAGGAGCCCCTCAGATCAGTGGAATGCTTAGCCGATAAAACACCAAAACTTGTTGTCAGGACATGTCAGAACACGTCAAGACTGCCATCTGGCCCACTGGTAGGCTCGCGATCTAATTAATAGTTTGTCCCACATAGGGTATCATACAACCTGGGACAGAAATTGACTCAGAAAAAGAGACTCAGAAAAAAACAACATTCAGTGCTGTGTTACTTGGATTCACCAACGCGATCATGATGCATGTCAGCATGTCCTTGGTCATGATGGATGGTCACATCACTGTCACATGAACCAAGACTTGAAGCACAAGTCTCCCATCCTCTATTTATAACCATAAGCCCCACTACATGTATGCATAGAGTTAGAGTTAATTATTTAATAGACGTGCTACTGGCCGACACCGCGCAGTTTTACCACGTCGACGGGCTACGTCGAGGATATGGCAAGTAAACCATGTCAACCATCGCGCCATGCATCACAATAATCACTACTCACCCAAACGTACCACCGGCAGGCAATGTCTTGTAAGGCAACGTCTTTCCGTCCGCCGTGTTCTGAAACACCGTGTTCCCCCACCACGATTGCACACTAGTCAGCCCAATCGTCCCGTTCTTGGGATACTGAAGGGTGAAAAAGATGATGATGACTGCGAAAGCGACGCCAGAGTCCAGCGCAGCAGACAAGACGTCTAAAACACGGGAATGAATTTAAAAAAGTCAGCAGGACTGGACCTAATGTCTTTTTTGCATCTGGTTGGCCGACACGTACAGTTGTACTTGACCCACCACGAAAAGTGCCTCCTCCGAATGTGGTATTGGAAGACGAAACCGACAATCGCCCATGGGACGTAATTTAACGCAGCTGCGGGAGGAATAGCTCCCAAGCCACTCAAAAGGACTGGGAAACTAAAAAAAAAGTTCGAAGATCAGTGCAAGGAAGTTCGGTCAAGGCAAAAGAAACTTACTTGACATAGCGAATAAAGCTCTTTGGCCACTTAAGATGGATCAAGTACGCAAATAGTGGGCATAACGCTCCAATAAGGAAGAAATACGTGAGTGCTGCCCGAGTCCATGTCAGCCCGCCCATTCGATACAAGAACAAATAAACATGCCGCTATAGATCTGGCCATAAGAGAACATGCGCATAGGGCCAATAACACCCCAGACAATACTTGCAGTACCAAACACCTCCGTGCCCGGGCAGATAAATCCATCTTTCTGAGTCGGGGTGCAAATGTCTGGAATGTTCGTGAACATCCAGGCTTGTACTCCAAGTTGGACTGTCCCGGCAATGACGGTGGCCACGACCTGGCCTTGATGTGAATTAGTCATGCGCTCCTGAACCTAGAGGGTGATTGATGTGGCATACTCCAGAACATCGAACGAGGAGGGATTTTCATGTAGTGACCAAGCTTGAAATCTGCGGTAAACGAGAGTGCTATGGCGATGTCAGGCAATGGTGATGACATCACTCTCGCAAACAGCACACACCTTGAGCCATTGTGATGTATCCCCACGTCTTGAACATCATCATAGCAATCGGTCGACCAGGGAGTGCGTATCCAATTATTAACTCCGTAATCACACTATGAATCATGAGAGGACAGTAACAGTAAGAGATTTCGACAAACTCACTTAAGGCCAACCTGTTGGTTTGTAATAGCCTGAATCATTCCAATAGGGAGAACGTAGAAGAATGCTGTGTCGAGGAGAAATAGCCCCATCAGGATATATCTCTTTACGATCAAAGAACTCGTAGCACGCACCTATCACCAGGGATAGACAGAACGCCCACACCGGGAACTCGGTATGCCAGGCCTCTATCAAGGTAACACCAAATACAAACATTAACACTGTAAAATGAACATGTTGAGTATGTATAACCCCTAATTACGAGATACAAACGCACAAAAAATGAGCCCATACCACCATTCAGGGACCTGTTTATACCGCGACATCAAGCGCGCATGGATGTCAGGCTGCTCGTGCATCGAGCGCCTACTCTGGGCCCAGATCTGTTTGCGGAAGAATAGGAGCGCGTGCGTCAGCGTGGCGACGATAGAAGCAAACGATAGCCCATAAGATATGGCAAAAGTCGTCCTACATTGGTGTCAGTATTAACTACAGAGACAAGCATTGCGCAACGCACGAAAGGAAAAGCGGACTGTATTGCTTATAAGCAGTGTGGTTGAAGGATGCGTCATTGTTGATGATGCGGCTGACATTGTATGTACTACCTGTGTTATCGTAGGATATACGCGACGACATGCTGTCGATAACTCTCTTCAGGGCCGTAGATATCGGGGGAGAATATTTCGCACGTACGGCAAGTACTGGCTATACCAAGTGTTGGTATAGTAAACGGCGGGAGCGAGAAACCCTGTGGGCACATGAATAACCGCCACAAGATAGGACAGCAATCAGAAACACACAAATAAAGAATACGAAACCAACGATAATGTTGGCTTCGGCCCACCAAGGCGTTGCAAGGGGACTGCCTAGGCTCAATCAACACACATCAGCGAACGAATCGACGTGCTCACCAATATACGTGATCTGTGCCCAATCAAATGTAATCAGACTCATCCCCAATCCACTGACGTATCCAAACAACTGGTTCACAACAATATTGTTTGGCGCAATCCAGCACACCCAGGAAAAGTAGGAGAGCGCTTGGAAAGAATATCCTGGAACAAAGTACCAGCACACGCCACCTAGCCATATATATAGAAAGAAGAGCTCGCGCGAAATTCCTCCTCGAGCGCCCATACCGGCATAGGACTTTCCGTGCAGTGTGTTGAATAGGGCACAGGACACGAGATTGGCTGGCCAGACTGCGGTGACGATGTTCATGAGTAAAATGATTCCCTATGAGGCAAGATGCGCACTCATGGAGGGGGGCTGGACGAGGAACCGACGCAAAATACCACCGATGGAAAAGCCAATCAGCTGCGTGGACATTACCAACATCCATTGGTCTGCATACATCGAGTCATGGTGAGATTTATTAGTCGGTATATCATCGAATTGAAATGGTACTTACAGCCAAAGTTGTATGTCTGCTTGTAGTACACCCGCTGGACTGCAACAATGTCTGTCTGAACGAACAAGATGCATCAAGAAAATGCAGCGATCACAAATGACAGCCTAAGCATACCGCATATGCCGCTGTTCGAGAAATTTGTGAGAGCTCGCCAGGTGAAATGATTCAAGATACATACAGCCTGAACTAACTGTAGCCATGATCGTCAAGAGCACGTGCTCCTTGATCGTGAACGGACCAGGGTTTAGAGGAACTCCAAAAACGTTCCAATTAGGAACTACCTGTTTGCACGTTTAATCAGTCAGAACATGCGCGAATATTACAACGTACCGCGGCCCATAGACGCCCCATCGGCAATGATATTAATACCGCAACAAATCCCGATATGCTGACGGAGGGATAACGAAAAAAGAAGAATTGGTTTAACCCTGAAAGCAAGATAGCCCAGGAGATCCCTTGGCAAAGGAAATCAGTATTGGTATTCACAGTCGAAGGTCCCTGCATACCCATGACCCAAGTTCGGATGCTAGACGCCGGCATGCTCGGGTCGTCCGTGTTGGCCAC
>JBBPLJ010000070.1:18258-29681 GCA_038089715.1 Veloporphyrellus conicus
AAGAGGCCGAAGAGCCAGAACCAGAGGAAGGGGAACCCATGGAAGAAGACGACGAAGATGCTCTCATAATGAATGGCGGAGCCGGCATCCCAATTGGACCAGTATGTGTTAACTCCGCTTGTCGTCTTACGTTCGGTTTATCCTCTGTTTAGGATGGCACACCGCGGCCACTTCTACCCCCCATCGCGCCTCAGCACGTGGGGCGTAAATGCCTGGTTTTGGACTTGGATGAAACCCTTGTTCACAGCAGCTTCAAGGTAAGAGACGCTCGTTTTCTTTATTGACGCTTGGCTTATACTTGTTCTGCAGTCCATACAACACGCAGATTACGTCGTGCCGGTAGAGATTGAATACCATTGGCACAACGTGTATGTCATAAAGCGTCCGGGCGTTGATAACTTTTTGAAGAAGATGGGTGAGATATACGAGGTGGTGGTGTTTACGGCCAGTCTAAGCAAGGTTAGTCTTGTTTTTTAATTTGTGATTTCACCACTGGACTCCATCATTGTGTAGTACGCGGATCCTGTTTTGGACAAACTCGACATCCACCACGTCGTTTCTCATCGATTATTCCGGGAGAGCTGTTACAACCACAAGGGTAACTATGTCAAGGTACGTACTATCATCATGGGCTGCCGACTCCATCTCAAGTTGTCTACAGGACCTCTCGCAATTAGGACGTCCCATCGCTGATACCATCATTCTGGACAATTCCCCGGCTTCATATATCTTCCACCCCAATAATGCAGTCCCTGTCTCTTCGTGGTTCAATGATCCCCACGATACTGAACTCACGGATTTGTGCCCCTTTCTCACCGACCTTGGTGAGGTCAGGGATGTGCGAGGTGTCCTTGATGGCGGACTCTGAGAGCACTGGCCATATTGGATGGTGCGTGCTGGGGAGGACTAAGGAGGAGCAATCTGCTTGCGAACACGCAATTTCCTGTGTTGTAATGCACTGTTCCGTCTGTCTTCGTGATAGGAAAAATACCAGGGCTGTGCGCCTATCTCGATGTCAAGCATTTCATTCAACTACTCATTCCCGCTCCTCGACCTATCCACACCGCTCCCGTACCGTCATTCCGTGGCCCAGAATGTACAGCTTGTACAACAAATTTCCCCGCATCCACCTATCAACTCCATTCTCAATTATACCACTTACATTCATGCGTCGATAATCCTTATCGCTCTGTATCCATCATGCACACATACGCATCATACCCTCGCGGACTTGCGGTTGTCTCTTTTGGCGTACGCGGCAGGGAGTGTCCACACGGCTTTCCTCACTTTGTGACATCATGCATTCCGTTTCCTTCCAAGATTTCCCTCATGCAGGTTCAAGAAACTCCACCTCACTTTATGACATGCATTATGGACTACTCGCATATTGTCCTGGTTGGTGCGAGTATTCGTTGATAGGGACTATTGTCGACTGATTCGACATGTATCACTGGCAGGACTTTCGGAGATGCTTCTTATTGCGCAGTTTGCCTTTAAATTATGTTCCCCGTTCTCATCTTGTGCCCCCTACACCGTTTTATTAGTGCTCGTTCTTCCCTTGATTTTTATGTCTTGACGCTTTGGTGTTGTCCCTACATTCTGGTCTCGTTTCCGCCCTTATTCTGTTTGCATGACCGTTACGAATGTTTACGATGTTATATACGACGAAATGATGAACATAGTCAGACTCTGCGCGACTGATTTTCGATCATGTGATGCTCGCGTCGTGTTTATTTGGCATATTTGGTCTTGGTTCATCAGTGTCATGTCATTTAACAAAGGCCCTCGATTCAACGCTGAGAAAGGCGAGTAAGGTCTGGTGGACGTGATATCACTCATCGACCAGTTTACAGCGACCTCCGACAAAGCCTTGGAACCATCAGGTACAATGGATCTCACAAGCCACGAGTCCGTTCTGACTTGTACACAGCACCCTCCACATCTAGCACGACCACACGACCCATATCGCGAAACTCTAAACTGCCATCAGCCACGGGCAAGCATCCAGGGGACGACCGCTATGCAACACTCCTGCGACGAATCGAAGATCTCGAACGCGTCCATGCACACGACAAGAAAACCGTACGTCCCCTGCATCGTTGGAAACGTGCCCATCTGAGACAATGCGGCTCGTATACAGCACCAGGCCGAACTCGACCGCCACCAATCCGAGTTCGCCCGTGTGACGAGGACAAACACGGAGCAATCCGAAAAGCTGGACAAGTTGAAGAAGCAAAACGACGCGTACGAGTCGCGCCTCCAGGAGCTGAACAAGATGCGTGTAGCGGAGCGGACGGAGATTAAGGAACTGCGTACCAAGCTGCGCGTCTGTGAACATGAGCGGAATCAACTTGCGAAGCGGGACGCTGAGCTTGGGGACACCAAGAAGGCACTCTCGAGTGTGGAGACGAAGCGGAGGGAGGATGTCAGGGAACGGGATCGAAAAGTGGACGAGTTGGAGAAGATAGTGGCAGCAGAGAGGAAGAAGCGAGAGATGCTCGAGTCTTGGTTGGAGGATGCCAAGAACAAGGCCGACGAGGAAGCCACGAAACTACGTGCCGACGCTACGAGTTTGCGGCAGCAACTCGATATCGTGCAAAAGGATGGTGGGGAGGCTCAGCGTGCTGCGGAAGCAGCCCGAGAGGAGGCCCAGGATCGAGAGGAAGATCTGTTGGTTCAGCTGGAGCAGTGCAAAATAACCCTTGGTCGCGTGGCGAAAGAATATGCACAGTTAACATCGACGACGGTGACCGCCAAAGTGCACACCACCCTCAAGGAGGAATACCTTGCGCTGCAGTGTCGCTCGTTGCGTCTGGAACGCAAGCTTGCCAACTCGGAAAGTCAAGTGACGGAATTAGCCCATCTCATACGTCAGGCCAACGAAGAGAATAAACTGCTCTTTGAGCAGCTACGAGATACTCAGGAAGAGGTGGCCTTCTATTCTCGACTGTGCCAGGATAGTAGTCTCGGTCAACCTAGCGATACGTTCAGCTTGGAAAAAGAGCTTGCGGCTCTTGCCCTCGACTTTGCGCAGGGCCATGCTCTACCAGTCCTTGTCGGGTACCATGATGCGGCCCATAATTTCTACCGTGATCTCGCGGACGACATGCGAATGCGAATGGACGTTTTGGACGATGCCACTCGTCAAGAACAGTCTGCAAACCGCGCACTGACAGAAGAGGTGGCACGTCATGCTGCCCTCCGCAACGCATCGGATGTCGAGCTTCAAAGACTCCAAACAGAGCTTGCGGAGGCGAACCGCAACCTCACCAACCAACAAGTCTCACTAGCAGAGATGCGTCAATCTCGAGATATTCTGCAGGACAAGGTGAATGTGCTGGAGAAACAAGTTGGCGAACAGGCCTCTCAGCACAAGACGGCCTTGCAAAAGGAACGGGATATGTCCCAAAAATTTTCGATGCAGCTTCGCATGAGCAAGACGGCCGAAGAGACGCTCAAGGCAGAGGTGGAGCAGTACGTCCACGTGTTGATTGTCATTGTCATCCATCGCTGATGGCATTCGCAGGTTGAACGTGGAACTGACCGACGCGTCTCGATTCCAAGACGCCTACTACAAGTTATTGGACGAGACAGAAGGACTGTTGGCACGCAACGATTTGGCAGAGGAAGAAGCCGAACGTCTCAGTCAGTTCAACGCGGAGATACTTGGGCATCGCAATCCGGCCCAGAGAATAGTCTATGTGGACCGGATACGGAGGGAGCTGGCGGATACGAAACAGGTTCGTGCGGTTGTCGTCCTCCAGGCATTCGTTCTCAAGGTGATATAGAAACTGCTCGTGTGTGTGCGCGAGCGGGATGCGTTATCGGCGTCCAACGAGGATCTGCGCCACGAAATCGAGTTATATAAATCGTCGGTGGTACCTATAGAGAGCAAACCGCGTTCGCTGTTCATTCGGGTGTCCCGACCCCCTCTGACGAGCCAAAGCCTGAATGCGCGCTCTCAAAGTCCCACCAAGCATATGATGTTGGAGCATCTACCTGGACCTGGTGATATGACAGTGGATGAACTCATGTGATATACCCTCTTGTGTATGCTGCATCTATCTTTTCACCTTGTCGATATCATATATTAGCTTTGGATGCTCGTGCAAGAACACTAATAAAAAGATATGTGCATTACTTCTTGAGGTTGGGCATAAGTACTGTACAACAGTGATCTCAACGAGTCCCAAAGTCCGAAAGAAGTACCCCGAACAAGTGCTACCGACATAAAAGGAACGTGCACACCTAGGAGATCGATAACCGATCCATCTCGTGCTGCGAGGCATAGCTCTCATAATGCCTCCAGGGCTCGTCATCATCCCTCAACTCGTGAACGCGCGAATACCGATTTTTACGCTCCACCCACTTCCGCCACCAGAAACTGCAGCAACGTCACGGGGACGATCTCCATCAGCGACCCAAGTGCCAGAGCCATCGACAAGGGAAACTCACATGAACGCGATCCCTACGCTGATCAAGACCGCCACCGCCACCGCCCCGCCAATAATGGCCCCTTTGTCTCGGCTCAAAAACGCCTCCACCTTGTTCAACCCGTCCGGATCTGGATTCGAGTACACGTAGTCCCTGCCCGGGAGCGCGCTCGCGCTCGGTGGGTTGTTCGGATCGTAGCAGTACTGTGAGAAGCATTGTGCACACACGTCGGATCGTTGTGGTGGTGGCGTCTGATTGAGCCGCGCCCGATCGAACGCGGCGCATTGTAGACAGGTCCCCCAATTTGGATCGGGCGAGGTGGTGTTGGGTTTGAAGCCGCCGAGAGCATTTTCAAACGCCTGGTTGATGAGTACGGCAGTTGAAAGAGGGCTGTACGAGAGTTGGAGGTCGCCCGTACTGGACATTGATAAGCCACTGAAAAAGGGAGCAGAGACGGGGGACCTACTTGCACGCGGGGGCGCTTCCGTCCAGCGGAGGTGAATTGGGAATGTAGATGACCAGAGGGTATTCTGGGGGTAGTTGACTTGGATCACAACCAAAGAATGTGGGTCTTTGGTTAACGCCTGTGGCGACAAACTCCTGTGCCGATGATGGAATAGGAGGAAACGCTTGATGAGATGAAGAGAGAAGATAAGAAATCCGCTGCGAGGTAGTGAGGAGCGATGTTCCGCTATCGTACAGTTAGTCCACGGGGATTCGTACGACACAACGATCGTGACTGACTTTGGCCATTGATTGGAATCATCTGAACTAGCATCCACGGCAACCACAACATCGACCGCCCTTGCTTTCGTGAATAAGGATCCAAGGGGGACTTGCTCCAAATTAGAACCACCGTCCGTAAGTGAGAGCCAAGGTGAAGAGGAATCCTGGAATGTGGCAGGGTTGACACCTTGGAATGCCTGTTCTATCGTAAGAGATGGGTCCATGGCCTTTAAGAAGGCCCTCACTCACGTTTGGCCAATTGGCGACATCGAACGAACGTGATTGCACTCTTGTTGAGAGTTGCTCATAAAGAAATTGCATTCCAGCGACATCCCCATTCCGGTCATCGAAACCCGTAAAATTCGGTTCGTTTACAACCTGCCAGGACAAGGGTCATGAATGACTTGGATAGGAGAGTACAAGGAACTTTATACGTTGAAGATGCTCGCGCTCGAACCCATCATAAAAGAGGCCTGGTCAAATCCCGTCACGCAATCAGATGGACCGGAGGCCTGTCCATCAAGTAGATGCGTGCCGGAGTAAGCCATTGGGGCCATAGCAGACAAGCCTGGATCCCAAGACCCCAACTCGAACGGTGTGAGCTGCGTCCGTCGGTCAAATGAACAAATGGAAAGAATGCTAGGGAACTTGCCTCGTAGACTACCGAATCTAGAGACACGACCAGTGTTGAATTAGATTCCGAAGATACTGAATCAGCAATGATGATCGGGAATGGCATTGATTGATTGGCGTAGGAAGGTAAAAGTGGAATTTGTGACCAAAGCTGCCCTGCGCCATGTCCAGTATCATTCGTGTAAAAGTTGTTCCCGGTTGTCTGATTCAAAAAATGGTACGAGAGTGCTCGACCCCACAGATCGGTTATGCTCGTATCGCTATAGGAGGATATATCAGTATGAAAACATCAACACGGGAGAAAAACGGACATGGCTGCGTTAGCCTTGGCTTCGACGCTTGCAAGGATGCTTCCCCAATATGCTTGGTTATCTGCGTCGCCTAAGTTGATGCTGGATGGCGCGACGAGATCCAAGCCCAGCATCCATCCTGCCAGCCCAGCACCGTCTCCGTACACCAGCAGAGACGGACTTGGCCAATTGTTCAGCGTCAGCGAGGCTGTAAGCCATGATCCGCCTACGAGGCACTGGTCAGGAGATTGTACATGGTAGCACATGAGTTGTGACACACCTGACGAGCCAGTGAAGTACGAGGCGACCTGGAGCAGTCCGCCTGTGCCCAATGCATTTGCAGTATCGTTTCTCGCATCCAGCGCTGAGAAAACGCCTGCTCCGAACTGCGCTGTGCGGTAACCCTTGCCGCCAAGCGCGACGCCTATTCTGGGCAAGGAGTCGTTGAAGAGAGAAAGGTTATACCCGATGGAGGAGCCGTTCCCAACCCAGTCCGACCATGCGCGGGGAATGACATTCGACTCCCTTGCATTAATGTACGAGCTTTCCAGAGGGTTGAGTGCCTGGGTTTCTGGGGTGAATATGCGTACGAGGACACCGTCGGATGTCTGTGGGCATGGGGCGTTGACGAGCGGGGCGTAGTTGGTAAAAGGGCCTTGCGCGACGACGGATGACACCTGGATTATCAGGAGCAGAAAGGGCAAAGGAATAGTCATTGAGCACGAGGCAACATTCTTGTCGCAGCGGGACTTGATTGTCGGATTTCATGGGTACGCGCAGGCTGTGTTCCCCTGCAGTGTCCCTGACAATACTGTCGTTTCCACGCTCATCATCAAGGGCCCGGGAACGTCAATAACGTCGCATCTTTCATAACGCAACACAGATACATTTGTAGGATCATGGCATTAAAAAGTACAGTGGTTGCGGAGGACCCTGATATCAGGCTGCACATCAATGAGGCTCTTTAAGCGAAGACTAATAGTCAGGACCATGACATTACAATTGGCAACGCTAGACTCGGATGTTCCTGCTACTGGCCAACGGGTGATATCGCATATACAGTCGTGTTCCGAGCGGTCTAAAGCGGACAAAGGCCCGCATTGAGTCGCAATACCATCAGGGGCAACGTGACGCATGGCAGGTAGCCAGTTGGCAGTGTGCCACCGTCCGCAGCGACAACAGCAGTGCCAGACGTCGTCGTCGCTGGGGTCACGGTGGGGTGGAATGATGTGCACGACGTCGGCAGGAACACAAGGGTGATGAGGAGATGACAAAGCTTTCGTGGTTACATAAAACGTTCCATCCACTGCTCTTGTCAGCATTTCCAGCTCTTCGTCTCCTCTCACCATCATGACCTCGCCACCCCCCCGTCGTGCTCCCGGCAACGGCACACACCCGTGAATAATTAGAACATGTCTGACATCGGACAATGTATTGTGGTCACTACTACATGGTTTGGGTGCAGAAAAGAGGAGCAATTTTGGTGCGTGTTCTGGGTCGGGTTATTACTGGGCGGATGAACAAATACGAACGAGCAGATGCGAAGACGAAAGTGTGGGCCCTTGTGCGGTCAACTACTCTTTGAGCGCGGGGGTTTCCAACTTCTCCCCTTCTGGTCTCGACTCCTGCGCTGGTTGTGGTGGTGTGCCAGCCAATATCTGGCCAGGTGCCAACGAGCCACCGAGCTGGGTCTGGCCAGTGCTGAGAGCGGCGCGGAGTGCAGCATTCTCGATACGGAGTTGATCGACAAGAGCTCTGCATTCTTCCCAGCGCCGATTTGCCTCATCGGCGGATGCTAGCGCGGCGTCAAGAAGCTGCGAGCGAGACTCGAGGGCCTTGACGCGTCTAACACGAATAGGTGAGTGGACTGACGTCACGACAGGGAAAGGCAGGGTGGAGAACTCTTACTGGTCTCTTCGTTCTCTGAAGGCCCGCTGAGCTTTCCTGTTCTGCTCGGCGCGCTTACTCTGGCTGAGCTGGCGACCGCCGGACTTTCCCTCTTGCGATTGATCGGAATTGTGTCCGTTGAGCTGCTGCTGAGCGCCTTCACCCTGCGGGGGCGGGGGTGGTTGTGTGTAATCCGGAGGTGCGTACTGGTACATTGGGGGATGGCCCATACCGGGAGGGATGAGTGCGTGCGGGGGAGGGAGCATTTGGCCGAGATGGATGCTTGGGGGAGGGGGATGCTGTTGCGGGGGCTGCGGCTGAGGTGGTGGGGGGGGGGGGGCTGTGGACGACGACGGCGACTTGCGCTTGCGAGACTGGCGGGTGGTTGGTGGTGGCTGCTGGGCGGGCTGGGATGAGGACGGGTTGGGTGTTGGGGGTTGTGGGTCGTCGCGGAGACGCATGACGGGGGTGGGGTGAGTGGTGAGTGCATCGGGTGGCTGTTGCTGCTGCTGCTGCTGTTGGTACTGGAGCATGACGGCGGAGGGGGAGGACGACAATGATCGACTCGCGTTTGGGGAGTATTAGTAAGAAAAAAGGGAGGTCGACTGTTCAATTGTTGGCTTTTGTTTGTAGCACTGCCCGCCATGATGATGACTAATGTATTTGTCAGCCATGTTTATTATATATTACATAAGACCGATTTCTCGGTTTCCTTTCGCAGTCATGTATTTGATCGCATTCAACGCCATCTCCGCGTCCGGATGGGCCCTCGTCCTCGCCGCCACCCTCGCCGCCATCGCCAACCACAGCGGCCTCCTCGCAAACTATGCCTCCCCCAACGCGTTCTCCGCACAGCTGGCCGCGTTGCTCCTCCCCTATGTGCCCCCTAGCTATACCAGCTCGTGGTCTCTCCTCGCCCCTGTACAGTCCCTCGCCGCCCTCGAGGTGCTCCACGTCCTACTTGGTCTCGTGAGATCTCCCATCCCCACCACGGTCATCCAGGTCTCTTCCCGTCTAATTCTCATCTGGGGTATCGTCGCTCGCTTCCCTTCCACCCATGCCAGCCCTATCTACACCACCATGGTCTTGGCCTGGTCCCTCACCGAGGTCCCTCGTTACACCTACTACGCTCTTGGGCTTCTTGGTGTCCGCCCCCCTTCCTGGCTCACCTGGCTACGCTACTCCACCTTTTATGTCCTCTACCCTCTTGGCGCAGGCAGCGAGGCTCTTCTCGCCCTCAGCACCATCGCAGAGTGGCAGAACGGCCTCTATACCAACTGGACTTTCGAGGACGCGCTAAAAGCTGCGATGGTCTTTACTTGGATCCCCGGTACGCGTTGTAGCGCGTTCCCCTTGCTCTACTCTAATCTTCCCTTTAGGCCTCTATCTTATGTATACCCACATGATGCATACCCGCCGCAAGGTCCTTGGCCCGCAAAAAGCTCGAACCAAGGGCCGAGCAAAAGCAAACTAATCGCTCATTCCTTCATCCGCGCTCACGCCTTGTTCTCCTACCTGTTCGGTTCCGAATATGTTTGCCTTCCCCAATGTTTGCTCCCCAAGTGTTTGAGATAGACCAACGGCCTGTACCTTTTTTTCTCCATTACACCCTTTTCCCACCATTGTTAGAATCAAGAACTTGAGAGATGAGCTATTCGAATCAGCGGCGCAGTTGATCGTTCTCGCGCAGATCGTCATCCGTTGGTCCGACTCACAACCTCCAATAGTTCATTGTTCCTTCATGCGGCTCTCTTTATGCTCTGGATAACCCACAGTTCCGTCCGTACGCCAGAGTCGTCACCCAAAACATATCAATTAGGTGTCCCGACATTTCCGTCGAGACACTCATCGTCGCTCTCCAACTCTGACCCATACTATAACCGCGTACCCAGCTACGCGACTGCATTTGCCTTTGTCAGTTCTCAACCCAATTTACCTGCAGGCTTGCTCATTTATTCCTCTTCCGTGGTTGGAGTAGTCAACGCCACAACTGGGAAACGGAAAGAATGACGTCATCGATCCCCATGTCGGGGATAAAATATTTAATTTGTGGCTAGTTGAGCTTCGGTAGGCCCAAGAATTGTGGCTCACAGCCCCAGGGAAGTGCTAGAACCTTTTGCAACACAAGTCAATCTTTCGCTATCCCATACGCGCCGGATTAGCCTCCTGCCATGCGTGACATTGCCTTGTTCGTGTAAGCAGTATGCCATTGGCACGCAGGTCACATCACAGGTCACATACGTCGTAGATCAGTAGTCCATCTTGTACCCGTACAGAGCGTGGTTCAGTTAGCTTGTCCGCTCGTCTCAGTGTTGCTCGCCGTCCGGCTGCGGCGTGCTTCCAGTTCGATACCATCTGTCAGGAGAGGGTAATTTGCGAGGAGAACGGTCGCTTTAGAGACGGTCAGGATACCATCTTTGGGAGGTACCCAACCGGTCCGCTCAGTTTTCATGGACTTGACGACTCACCAGACGGTGGCGCTGTGCGCAGGCATAGCGTTCAGCTCAATCGCAACTTTTGCGTAAACAAATGTTTTTCGAGAATCTGACTCCCTAGCTACATGCCCCTTGGACTATTCAGTGTCTTCATAACTCGGACGGAAACCCATGGCTTCAAGGTGATCGCTCCATCGTACGTGTCTTCAGTCTGATGACCACCGTAGCTCTGCTTAGGGGGGTATTGACATGCGAAAAGACAGTTTCCTGTGTACCAGTACTACCGCCTCCGCAGACCTATCGGGCAGTCGACTAGTTAACACGATCAGCGTTTTGATAAACAGCACGCCTGTTCGTATCGAGTTTATCCATAATGTAGGTGAACTCCGACAAAAACATTGTTTCTTGCCAACCCTTTCTGCACTGAGATCATTGATATGGGCTCATTGGCCAACTAGTTATAATTATGAAAACCTACGCGCACACCTTCAAAGCTTCAACCTCAACCGATAAATATGCCAATGTATAACAGCGCGTCATTTAACTTGGTCAAGTGCCTCCCTCCCATCCGCCACCATAGACAGCAGAATCGTTGACTACTTGCCGTTGTCCCTCGTGGCACCTAAATTACCTTCCTGCAAACCAAGGTAATAAGATGCGGACACCTCTTTCCTTGTCCCAATCGCATATCTTGACCTGCTCAACATTGCCTGTAGCCATGTGCTTGCGCCATTTGGGAGATTGGGTCCGAATATCGAGAGCAGAGCTCTAACACTCGTCCACCAACAGTCCGACCCACTTCCCATCCAGCCACTGATATGTTGCATCGTTTCAGCGTTGGGCGATGTGACCCAATGTGTGAGCGCCCATTCTGTGCGTCGAGTGCGACCGCAGCTGAAGCTGTGCAAGGCACCATGTCCGTCATTCAGTGGTCGACAATGTTGACCGGAGTGGCTATAGCAACGCTGCTGGATGCACGGGCGCGTCCCTGGTCGAGAGAGGGTGAAGGGCAAAGTAC